>PVJA010000015.1:304126-324022 GCA_004027025.1 Myocastor coypus | reverse complement strand
CGGGAACGCAGAGGCGGGGCAGAGGGGCGCAGGGGCTCACCCGCGGCGGGTGCGCGGGCTCAGCTCCCAGCGGTGGGGTTTGGGCTGGGCTGGGACAGGAAGTTAGTCTCGGGAACACAGAGGCGGGGCAGAGGGGCGCAGGGGCTTACCCGCAGCGGGTGCGCAGGTTCAGCTCCCAGCGGTGGGGTTTGGGCTGGGCTGGGACCTGTCTTTTCTCTTTTAATGTTTTCTTTGGCAGCAGTCTGTTCATTTTTCAGGGGCAGGATGCTCTCTCTCCTCTGCTATTTTAATTGGTCAGCTTTGAATATTTTCTTCTTCCAGCGCTGTGCATTTCTTGTATGCTGATGAGCCTGGGGAGGGAAAGGCTGGCTGGTCCTGCCTCCTTTTGCCCTTTCCTGAAGCATCTTGGGAGATGGGATCTTTGCGTCGAGCGATTCCTTCCCAAGCCATCTGATCCTGACCACGGCCATCCTACTCCCTCCATGCTAGAGGAGATTTCTGATGTAAACTTGCTTCTTCCTCAGTTTCCCCCAGTGCTTGTTTAGGCCTCAGCATTTTTAGAATCTGCCAAGACCTTTTACATTTTACTTTCGTTTACTGTTATAGCTCTCCCTTTTCATTTGCCCTTAGATTTTTGTCTTTTCATATTGTTCTTTGGTAGTCTTTTATTCTACTAAGATTGGTAGAGAATGTAGAATTTCTTGTGTGCATTTTATCTGTCATCTTTAACGAGATGTGTTCATAATTTTCAAGCCATAATTCGTTTTCTTCCTTACCTGATAATTGACCATTGAAAGGGAAAAATATTCCTTGTAAAATGAATATTTTTTTTTTGGTTGGTTTTGTTTTGCTGTTTTGTTTTAGTTGTCTGTCGCCATGGACATCTATTTTGTCTGCTTTCTGCTCATTTAGGTCTGGGATTGAAGACATCTTAGCAATTATGGTGGCAGCAGTGTGCCGTGAAAATTGATTGCCTGGTGTATACGTGTATATGTATGTGGGGCGGGGATGAGAGAGAGAGAGAGGAGAGAGAAGGAGAGACAGATAGACAGATAGAGACAGAATGACAGACACACAGAGAAGGAAAGGCTCTGGGGAACAAATTGAACAAAGCATGGAGCTGAAAAAGGAAGCACACGGAAGAGGATGGGTGCAAGGGCTGTCGCTCTGCAGGGGACTTTAACCAAGATCCTGTGACTCTCTCTGCCCGCCTGGTACCTGCCATACAGTGATGCATTGTAGCGCTGGGCTCCCTGGACCACAAGGAGCGAAGGGCAAAGTGGGTCCCCCAGGAGGAAAAGGCTCGAAAGGAGAAAAAGGCAAGTATGCACCCCACACGGGATTTCTAGAAGGCAGCTACGCACGACGCCGCGTCTCGCTCACATTTGTAGCTCACCTTAGCTACTCCCTGCGGGTTCTTGCTTCAGTGTATGCTGTGATGTGATGCAGAGCCACCACGAAAGTCGCATCCTGGTGCCTTAGAATGAAAAGCCTGTGACCTAAGCTGTGAGTGGTGACTTCGCTCACAAAGTCTTCTTGACTGAGAGTGCCGTAGACAGTACTGATATTTTGTTTCTCTTTTCCTCCAATGAGTCCCATATTTCCCAGGTTGATGGATACTCTGGCTCCAGGTCCTGCACTTTACATTCTTAGGAATCTTGTTTTTCTTTGCCAAAAGCCCTGATGATCGGGGCATGTGTTGTGGCTCATTTACCAGTGCAATATGCAGCACAACGAGTAGTTTCCCTTCACTGTCGATGCGCTGTGCTGGCCCCTCCCCCGGCTGTGCTGAGATTGCCAATGACACGGGGTGAGGTGGCGCACGCCTGTAACGCCAGCGCTGGGGAGGCCGAAAACAGGAGGATCACTAGGAGTCCCAGCTGTGTAGTGAGACCCTGTAGGCCCTGTACTAAATACATAAAAAATACCTCCCCTCGCATATTGTCTTGTTTCCTTGACTAATGAGGGCTGACAACCTAATCAATTTTTTTGTTTAGTAGAAACAAAATATAGACTTTGCAGATTTTACAAATAAGAAAGCTTCCCCTGTGCGGTGCCCCAAGCTGCCACCCAGGCTTCTGTGTCATGTTACTAGTTGTCTGCAATAAGAATTCACTCTTGGTTTCATACAGAAAAGTCCTTATTGGGGATTTTTTTTTTCTCCCAGGCAATGTGACAAACTTGACTTTTACCCTCTAGGAAAAGAAGGTCTCTGCGCCTGTGCACCTGGCCCCAGGGGCCCCCCTGGCCCTCCAGGGTTACCTGGGAGGCAGGGTGATAAGGGAAATGTGGGGCTCCCTGGTTGGGTTGGAGAAAAAGGTGACCCAGGCCCTCCAGGTGCCGAAGGATCTCCAGGGCAGTGGGTGAGTAGCTCTTCCTAGTCGTCATCTTTCCAGTTACAGGAGAGAGAGATAGAACTCAGTGTACCCTTTTTTAACTTGTAGTGTAATATACCCTGCATTTTGAAACTATAATAGCTAAATATTAATAACTAAATATTATTAATAACTAAAGTAATTTTAAATCATTATTAACTAAAACCCCTTATGTTCATTCATTTACCAATTAATAATACAACTAACTACTATGTACTGAATGCCTACTGTGTTGTAGGTACTGTCCAAGGTGCTGAAGGTGGGCGGTGGGGGGGTATAAGACACAGTGTCCATCCTTTTGGAGCAGCAGAGACAACCCAGACCATAGAAGAGATAAAAGACAGAGGCCATCACCATGCAGTGTGGCAGAAGAGATGAAATCAGAGTAATGGCAGGAGGTTAGGAAGGACTGCACCGCACGGGACTTCGCAAGGGGTTCAAATTTGAACTTTTAGTAGTAGTCATATGGAACTGCAAGGAAGAGTTTAAAGAAAAGACCTAGATTGACAACGATTTTAAGTGGGTCACTCTGTGGAAAATATGCCATAGACAACAGAAGCAAAGAGATTGCTGGGAGACAGTTGAGTGACCCTAGTCGAAAAGAGTAGCAGCCAGATTGAAGGGGGGCTGCTAGGTGGAGTGCGAGGTGTTTGGATCTGACATATTCTGAAGATAGAGTCTTAGGCTGAACTTGGAAGCAGGCAGACCCAGGTTCTAAGTCCTTGAAAGTTTGTCTTAAGAAGTCCAACCCTGAGTTTTGAGAGTGGTAAGGTCATACTAGACAGCAAGACAGCCAGGGTTACTGCCATCAAGGAATACAAAGCAAATCATATGTCACAAACTGTCATGGACTGAATCTAACCTGGAGTGTTTGGTTGTGTTTTCATGGTATTTGTTTCTGGATTACTCAATGAGATTTGTGGCTTTCCTTGAGAAACTGGATATTCATGAAGGCATAGCTAATGCATTCCTACCATGGCCAGTGGTTTTCCTATTCAAGTAGCTATATATCAGAAGCGTCTTGGGACCACTTCTCTTGGAGAGGCTCGGCCCTGGGAGATACCTGACACTTAAATTCGTCTTTATTACTTTTTCATTGGCGGAACAAAATACTCGATGCCCTCATAGTAAAGGAGGAATAGCTAGCTTTAGCTCACAGTTGGTAGAGGTTTCAGTCCAGTGTTGGCTGGCCCTAAGGCAGGGCGCATGGTAGAAGGGCATGGCAGAGAAAGCTTGCTCATGGTGAGTCAGCAGGAAGTAGTGAGCACTTAAGGAACATGTGTGCCACACCCACAGGGACCCATCTGTTCCCCCCAGATTTCATCTCCAAAATCATACCCATCTACCAGCCCAACAGTAGACTTACCCAGTATGACGCATGATCCGATATCACACCCATGGTCCCGTGTCGCACCCACAATCCAATCACCTCCCCGATGCCCCACCTGTGAGTGCATGAGGCCTTGGGAGACATCTAGATCTAGGCCACAACAATGTCCCTGATCTAGCCTGTTGGTAAGGTGACAGGGATATGACAGGAAAATAGAAACTCCTGTTCCTTTTGGGTTTCTGTTGCATTAGCACGAATTTTTAGTGATCTTCCATTATGGAATTGTGAAAAGCAGCTCTTGGACCCAAAGCTGCTGATAACCAGTCACTTCATATATGCAATAATCTTTCCCAGGAAGGTGTCAGCTGAAACCTTCAATTAGCTGACGTCTCCGCACCCAAGAGCAAGAAGGATTTATCAACAGCTGTATCCTTAGTACACAGAGTAATGCTGGTTGCTTCATAATGTCATTTCTTTTTTAACTGAGCATTAAATTCAGGCTTTGTATACTGAGCTTCATGCCCAACCTTTTAAATTTTATTTATGAGACAAGTCTTTACTCACCTTTTATTTGTGAGACCAGTCCTTTTTCTGCTCACCAACTTCCCTGGCCATCACATTATGTTCTGGCTTCTTTCTTCATAAATTTATCCTTCTGCTGGTCCAATCCCTGGGCCATGCTGAGACAATGATTGAGGCTGGATGTGGTGGCACACACCTGTAATCCCAGCTCTTGGAAGACTGTAAACAGGCAGATCACTTATGAGTCTGATCTAGTAGTGAGACTCTGAACACCCTGTAGACCATTCCCTAAAAAAAATACAAAACATAAAACAAAAAACAACACTCCCCCCCTCAAAAAAAACAACAAAAAACAAAACCCAAAAACGTTATCGCTAAACCTCTACGTTCAGTTCTGGTTAACTCATCTTTCATCTCAGCTCTACAATACAAAACCTAGGAAAATTTTAATAAAAACTAGACATTTTTATTTGATTGTTTATTTTTGTGGGACTGGGGTTTTGAACTCGCAACCTTACACATGCCAGGCAGGCACTTGCACTTGTGCCACGGAACTATCTCCTCGGCCCCTAGACGTTTTTATTTGAGACAGTTGAAGACTCTCAATAAGTTGTACAATTCTATAGAGAATGTCCGTGTACCCTTCCCCAGCCTCCCAGGGGCATTCTACATGACCATGCCACATTGCTAAGATCAAGAAAGCTGCGTGTCTATTATTACTATACACTCAGGCACAGACTACTTAGATTTCACTACCTCTTCCTTTCAATTCAAAAGTCTCAATTTTTAAGGTAGACCCACTTTGGAAAGTGTCTTAGTTTTTTTTTTTTTTTTCCTTGTTGCTGGGACAAATGCCTGACACTCAAAATGAAGGAAGGAAAGATTTATTTATCTCACAGTTACTGGAAGTTTCAGTTCATATTCGGCTGGCCCAAGGCTGAGTGGAACGGGACAGAGAGCATCCAGCTCATGGAGGCAGAACAGCAACAAAATGGCGACAGAGGCAACCAACCAAGGGAGCAGAGAGCAACAGCTTCATCTGTCTCTCTTTAAATTGCATTAAGCTCTCTGCCTTAGCCTATCTGCCTTAGGCCACACCTATAATTCCCAGAAGTACTCAGACCCATAATCTCATCAGTACTAAAACACATAATCCCAGTGATTCGTGAGTCAAGTCTCAATCTATAGAAGTCCCTGCCCCATGATTGCATGAGGCTTTGGGGGGACAACCAGACATAAACCATAATATTCTGCCCATGGACCCCCAAAGTCCTTTGTGCAGAAGGTATTTTAGTCCATCTGGAAAAGTTGTCAAATTCTCAACAGTTTCAGCATTGCTGAAAAGTCCAAATTCCAAGTCTCCTCCAAGATTCAAGGCAAACTCTCATCTGTGAGCTCCTGTGCAAAAGAAAAGTTAAACATATCCAACATTCAAAGGCACATTAGCATTCCAAAAGTTACAAACAACAAGGTAATACAAAATAGTGGTACCAACACAAGTCCAAAATCCAGCAGGACAAACAATAAATCCCATAGCTCCAACTGGAGCTTCCAAAACAGTCTGCACGGAGTTATGGGCTCCATGCAGCTCCACTCTTATGGCACTCTTGGTGGTAATTTCCATAGCTTTTATCTTAGGCTGGCTTTGCTCCCTCTTTGCACAATTCACGTTCCTGGCGTTTCTAAACTTCTGTAGTTTCCACTGAACAGGCTTCTCACACACAGCTTTATGCACTGCCCTCTCAGGGACACATTGCCTTGCCTCCCAGGCCTTCTTTTGAACTCAAGGTGGTAGCCTTCTTAACCTCAGAACTCCCACGTTCTGCAGACACCTATATGGATGATGCCAAGGGTTGCTGCCAGCTGGAGCAGTAGCCAGGCTTCCTTCTCTCTTGGCCTTAGGAGTTGAGGGCCTAGATCACTGAGCACTCCGACTTTCATTCTGAAAAACATATTCTCCATGCCGTCGCCATTTTAGAACCTGGTTTCGCCGCTGCCGCCATTCCGATACTTGGATCTCTGCAGCTTTTTTTCTCAAGGCAAAGCCTCTCTGCTTTGCAATTCTGGGGCTGCAAAGGGTGGAGACCTGCTGCTCCCTGTGATGCCCTCAGGCCATCCTTTTGAATCTTTGGCTCCTTCCCAGCAATGGAGATCCTCTCAGCTCTATTTTTGCAGTCCAAAGCTTTCCTGGTGCTTCCTTTCTGGCCAAACTCACATTTTAAATCATTCTGCTTGGCTCTTTGCTCTTGATTTTCAACATAAATCTGGCTAAAAGCCACCGATAACAACCATGCCACTGCCCCAATAGTTGGCTGCTTTGAAATACCTCTTGAAAGATTAATCAGTCCTTCATGCTTAATCTCAGTCTTAGGCAAAGTGTCTGGGCACGAGCAAAATTCTGACAGATTTTCAGCCAATCCATAGCAAAATCATCTGGAGTCCATTGACCAATGCTGTTCTTTTTTCCAGCAGAAACCTCCTCAACCCGGTCTCTACAGACAGGCCTTCTGTCAGTCTTCTTGTCTGAGTTCTGACCAGAATGTACCCTACAGAGCAGCTGAAGCTTTTCCAGCTCTTTACAGACCAAACACTTGCAATCTCTGCTGACAAGCCATTCTTTATACCCAGGCTTCAAGCCAGTCTTCTGCTCTGAGCTCTGACCAGAATCTCCCAAGCAGAACAGCCAAAGCTGTTCTAGTGCTCTAAACCTTTCATATCTCTTCCCATAAGCCATTCCCAAAGACTTGTAATCCACATCGTCAGGTCAGTTGCAGCAACAACCCCACTTCTTTGGTACCAAATCCTGTCTTAGGCACTTTTTACTCATTGCTGGGACAATACCCAACACTCAAAATGAAGGAAGGAAGGAAAGGTTTATTAGCTCACAGTCACTGGCGGTTTCAGTCCATACTTGGCCAGCCCAAGGCTGAGTGGAATAGGGCAGAGAGCATCCAGTTCACGGCGGCGGAACAGCAACAATTGCGACACAAGCAATCGACCAACCAGGGCAGCAGACAGCAACAGCTCCAGTCTGTCTCTCTGTCTCTCTTTAAATTACATCAAGCTCTCTGCCCTAGCCTATCTGCCTCAGGCCACACCTACAATTCCCAGCAGTACTCAGACCCATAATCTCATCAGTACTGAAACACAATCCCAGTGACACATGAGTCAAGTCTCAGTCTATAGAAGTCCCCTCCCCATGATTGCATGAGGCTTTGGGGGCACAACTAGACATAAACCATAACAGAAGGTCAGGGGGTAACGGGATAAGGAGGTCGATAGGAGATTTTGGACAGAAGAAGCAGGGAAGATTAGTAGGACACAAGTAGAAGAAACTGATCACTAATCTAGTGCTTTCTCTCTGTCTCTCTCTCTTCACCAAGGGAAAACCTGGTGTCCCAGGACCTCCTGGCAACAAGGGAGCCAAGGGTGACATGGCAGTGTCAAGAGTTAAAGGTGAGCACCACCAATCATTAGCTCCCTTCTATTGTTTGAGTGACATATGGAGAGCTCTTGTTCCTTAATTTCTTTTTTTTTAATTTAATATTTTTATTGTTTAAATTTAACAATGGTTATATTACATATTTTCATCATCAGATCAGTTTAGATTAATACACATAGGTATATAAGATTGATCAAACAATTAAACATTAACCCTTTTAAATCAACATTACTTTTTTTTTTTCTTTTTCTTTTCCCCTTTCCTTTTTTTTGAAAGCTGACATATTGCATATTGTCCTCACAATCGTTCTACAGAGTACGGTGTATGGGCATGACCCACCTCCTTATTGATGTTGCTTAGAAAAAAAAAAAAAGAAAAGGAAAAGAATATATTTCTCTTTGGACTAAGAGGAAGCAGATACATACACAGTCAAATGTTCTACAATTGCAGTGGGCCACCAGTGAAGTTTGTAATGTTGAAGGCTATTGAATCTAAGCCTCCTAAAGCTCATCTCACCAATCTAGCTCTGCGTTTCATGCATTGTAATTAAGCATTTTTTAAATGATAAGTTTGTTCCTTAATTTCTCCCATGACCACAGATCAATTCTGTACCAATTCTGTTGAGATGGCTTTAAGAAATCCTCTGCCCTTACATTATAAATGTCAGCACCTTAGTTTCCTGTCTCTTACTAGAAAAAATAAGCACACATATTCAAATCTTGGTTGTAGTGAACATGAGGTTTTGAAAAACAATCTCCTTTGACTTCCTGTTCCCTCATTGTATTTTGATATCTTTTTTTTTTTCCAGAACCAGGGATTGAACTCAGGCCCTTGTGCTTGCTTATTCTACTGACCTATCTCTCCAGTCCTGAAACATTTTGTATTAATCAGGAATATTTTAATCGTGAATGACAGACACTTAGTTTGAAGGAGCTCAGGGGAGACATTAATTTATTGTGAAAGGGGAGAGATGACGTTGATCTGAGGCCCCCAGATCTGGAGCTTCCCATGAAGCCAGGAGGGAACTTCTGAATCTTCCATTTTTTTCAGTCACTCATTTATTTATTTAGGTCTTGCTCCATAGCTCAGACTCATAGTGATCTTCCTGTCTCAGCCTCCCCAGTGCTGGGATTCACTTTCGGTGAATGGCATAGTGCGCCTGGTGTTCTAGGTCCAGCATGACATGTGGTACCAAGGATCAAACCTGGGTCCTGGGCTTGCCAGGCAGGTGTTTAGACTGCCAAACTATCTCCCCAGCCAAGCCTTTCATCTTTTATTGACAGCTGCGTTTTCTCTTACCAGGCTGCTGTTTTCTGGGGTGTGGGATGTATCCTGCTAGGCACCACAACATTCTTAAGATCAGAGAAGAAAGCTCTGTGTTGTCAGCTCCAATTAGAAAAGTCGTTTCAGAAAGCACTGATTCACATGGGGAAAGCACCCATTCATGTCCAGTCCTCTAGTCATAGTGGACAGGCATGCATTGCCGTGTTTGGCCTCACGTAGGCAGGGTGAAATTCCATGACGTGCACCCCACTTCTTGGGGGGAATGGGAAATGGAAGCTTTCCCAAATCAAGAGCTTCACATGGTTTGGTGATGGTCATTTTCTCCTCCGGTTTGGGCATGGTTTACGTGACTGCAGGCAACTGAGACCCGCAGAGGAAACTCCACAGTCTACCCCCAGTCGTGGTCATGGCCTTTACCTCTCCTCTTTCTTTCTCTTTAACCCCTTGCTGATGAAAACTCGAATATCTTTTTCCCTCTGTTCCCAGGGTACAAAGGAGAACGAGGACCTGACGGGCCCCCTGGATTTCCAGGGCAGCCTGGAAAAGATGGTCTGGATGGACGTGCTGGAGAAAAAGGGGACCCAGGACTCCCAGTATGTATGATTTCCTGCTGCATAATTCCACTTTTTTAGATGTTTCAACAAAGCTTCTATTTTCTCCTTCTCAATTTACCAGTGTGAAATTCACTGTAGCATTCAATATAGCATCACAGAGATTGGGTAAAAGCTTTCACCTGACTACTGAAGTGCCATTATTTCCCTGGTTTATAGTAGCAGAATGGAAGTTGGGGGTGTGTGACTGACTTTTCAAGTTGAATGTAAAGTTCTGGTCCGTCTTATCCCACACTGCACGCTGCTCTACAGACCGTGCTCCAGAAGGCACAGCTGCTTTCTGACTTTATAGCAAACTCTTTAGGCTAAATACACATAGAAAAAAGGGCAGAGCTTCGAAGTTGGGTCGAGTGATGTTTACATGTATCTGTGTAGCCTTTTGGCTTGTATAAAGTAGGTGAGCAATCTGTGCTTGGTAATAATTCAGCCTTAATGGACTCACCTAAGGGTGGACAATGAAAATGTGTTCACAGGGGCTGGCCAGATAGCTCAGCAGATTAAAGCATCTGTTTAGGAAGATGCAGGCACTGGGGTTGGATCCCCAGTGCCCTGTGCTGGCCTTGCCTCCGGGGTGTGCTGAGACCGTGACTGAGACTGGGCACGGTGGTGCATGCCTATAATCCCAGTGCCTGGGATACTGAAAACAGGAGAATCACTACAAGTCCGACCTGTGTAATGAGGCCTTGTAGGTCCTGCACTAAATGTTTTTTTAAAAAAAGAAAGAAAAAGAAAATGTGTTCACAGATCAAGTTGGGAAAGGAATTTCTTCAGGACTTGCTTTTCTAGAACACTCACGGGGGCTCCTTCTAGATGAATGGAAAAGAATCCAGACCCACAGGACTATCACAGAGCATTCTGGGGGCTGAGCCACTCAGAAGGCTCGAAGCTAGGACCCTGGCCTTCTGCAGGGCAGGAGCAGGTGCTCCTTACACCTGAGAAGGCGCCCACCCGGGCCTCCAGCTACGGTGCAGAAGTGCGATCACAGTTGGAGATGGGGAAGCGTTCCTAGCACAGAGCATCCTGACCTGCACAGGAGCTATTCCCTGCACAACACAGCTTAGAAACCTGCCCTTCGCAGAAGCCTCCACCCCGGGAAACCCCAGCAAGGGAATCCTGAGATTCTGCAGTTCTTCCAAACCAGCTAGAAATCTTCCATCCAGGGTTCCATCTTATTGTGAACAATGCACCTCAGGAAGGTGGTTGCTGTTCCAGTTTTCATTTCATTTCCAGAAGAACAGGGAGATAGACTGTCTACCTAAAGTCAGGTTTTTATGCAGCAGGGAAACCAGTTTGTTTGTCATTTAGCCACAGGCATGGAGGGTGTTAGAGCCTCTGAGTGTCCCTTCCCAGAAGAACAGAGCAAAATGATTTCAAATATTTTGAAATATTGAGACATAAATGCCTCATCAGCTCACCACCTCCTTGGCTCACTTATTTCTGTATTTCATGGTATTTGACAGTAGAGGTTAATTCTCCATAAAATTTCCTATTTCATAGTATACACTTTACTTTCTGTACTCCAGGCGTACGAAACAAACTCATACCATATCCATGTACGTAAATATGCAAGATATGTATGTAAAATCTTAGAAGAATCTATTTTAAGTTACACTTGCTGCAGAGGACCTGTCTCCTGGAGTCATAGGCTTTTCACGTGTGCTTCTATAGCCTGTGATGACTGCTTCTAGTTCAGAGATTGGCAATTGATTCATGATGTGAACATTCCCAGGGGGATCATGAAGATGCAGCCCCAGGTGAGAAGGGGTTTCCTGGCCCGCCTGGTCTCCCTGGGAAAGCAGGACCCGTGGGGCCTCCAGGACTGGGATTTCCTGGCCCACCAGGAAGGAGAGGTCAACCTGGCACCCCAGGACACCCCGGCATGAGGGGCCCTGATGGCTCAAAGGGGCCACAAGGTAATTTTTTAATGTTTTTGTGGCAGAAAGTCAAAATGGAATCATGAAAGGCAGAGTGGGTGTCTTCTGGACAACAGCTACAGCTGTGGTGGACGAGCTCACTAAGGTCACTCAGCAGCTCCACCAAGCTGGCACCCACATGCCGAATACACATATTCAAGCCATGTAGCACAATGGATGCTTAGAGTGAGTCATGAACTTCTGAGTTATCTTTGTTTCATTATTTCTTTGGCATACCAAAATTGCTTTTGATCCATTTCTCAATATCAACTTATATAATCTATGTTAAAATATCATGTATGTTCGAAGTATCTATTTTTGTAATCTTTAGAGACAACGCAGTATCTTTTAATAAAAGAGCAATAGTATTTCATTTTTAAAAAATATTGTCCATGAAAATCTAGTTGTAAACATTCTTGAGAAAAGAAAAAAAAAAGATCTTTGAAATATACTTGAAATTTATGTGGATTTCAAAGAAATAAAATGACTTTCAGATTAGAGCTGAAAGAACTAAAGAAGATAGCAAAAAGGCTTAGTGGAGTTTTCTTCTGTAATAGGTGCATATGCCATGGCCTTTCTTGTTAATTATGAGGTTTTGAAATGAAACAGTATCTTCAGTGCTTGCTTTGACAACATAAATTGGTAAACACCTTTGTATTGGTGTGTAATTTAATGTTTTAGAACCCAGAAAAGTATCATCATTTTAAGTTCACATGATTTTAAAATTCATCTCATCCTTTCATTTGAAAGGCTATAAAGTAATATCGTGAAATATTTCTTTTTTAATGTTTCAATTTTTTATTTTAAAAAGAGTTCATAAAACAGTACAACAACAATACTGGATTTCAAAATAAGATGATAGGAAATTAGCAATGGTTGTTATATTGCATATTATTATCTTCAAAGTATTGTTCAAATTGCCAGATATAAGCATGTAGAGCTGATCAAACAATTAAGTATTTACTGTTATTTCTACTATGAAAGGGAAGCAAGCCTTAAATTTTAATCGGATAGGACAACTCAGAGGACCAATTAAAATGAGAATGAGGAGAACATTGCACAGTTGTTAGAAAACGATGTTTGAAGCGCCTGAGCCCCAGTGAATAGCGGCGGATGGTCATCGCCGGCCTGGCCTCCTCATCCGTAGTTGCCCCGTGTGCAATCTATGAGCCAGCTCTTCTGGACTCAGTGTTGGAGCTTTGCTGCTGTCACGGTCTATCAAGGCTTCCGATTCCGTGGTGCACATGGGCTTACAAATACATTATTTTCCTAGGGCATCGAGACTGATACTTTTCAGAACCAATATTTTTCTTAGCTCCATTACATTTGTAACTGTTTGCAGAGTAGAAATACAGACTTCAGCATGGACTTGGAAATTTGATATAAAAGCAATTTAAGTGATCTAATGGTACTTGGGAGTCTTGCATTCCTTTGAATTCTAGAGGCTACCTAACACAGAAAAATACCTTGAATGAGCTGTCAGTGAGACTCACAATTGCTATCATGCACATGCAATTACTGATAAAATGACACTTTTTTTTTTCTTTTCTTTTTTTTTTTTTTTTGCATTTCAGGTGACATCATTCCTTGTAATGTAACATACCCCGGAAGGCCAGGCCCTCCAGGCTCTGATGGACCTCCAGGTATCGTCACTGTCTCATACTCCTCTCCCAGATAAAACAACTGGCAAGACAGATGTCATAGTCCATTTCTTGACACTGAGACATGAGCCCCAACACCCAACAGTCTACAGGAAGAGAGGTTTATTTTGGTTCATGTTTCAGTAGACCAGTCCTTGTATGATTGGCAGGCTCCCAGACAGGTTGACATGGTAAAGAGTAACTGCTCAGTGCGTGGCAGTAAGGAAGGAGAAACAAGAGAGGAGCCCTGAGGGAGAGGTGACTCTGTGGTCACATCCACAGTGACCTTCCTCTTCCAACCCAGCCCACCTCCTGAGAGCAGCTCAGCTGCAGCACCCCCGTAATCCAGTCACCCTCCAAAGGTCCTGCCTGTGACTCCGAGAGACTTCCGGAGGACATTTCAGTATAAAATCAGGAACAGATAAACCTGTAGCAAATTCTGACAACCAGTTAGGGTGTTTCTAAAATTATTAAAAGGTTTTGAGGAATTAGGGAACTGGGGAGGGGGAGCAAGGGTGCTGTGATGATTACCACTGATGCTTTCGGCACAGTGCAGATGGGCTTGACTAACCTGTGGAAACAAAATTTCCCTTGATTTAGTTGCATATTATCTAACCACCTGCCTTTTGACAGTTTTAAGGCTGCTCAATCTTTCCCCTTCATCTCCTAAGAGTAAAGGTACCCACTCACTTATATGGATTATAAATTTCTTTCTGCTCCGCATTCTCAGAGGACCAAACTCTGACCAGAACTTTATGAAAAAAATCCATATGGCCAGACATCGATACACAAATCTATAATCTCAGCACCCTGGCAATCTGAGACAGCAAGACCACAAGTTCAAACCCAAGCTGGGCAACTTAGTGGCTTAAAATAAATCTCAAAATAAAAACTAAGAAGTACTGAACTGGGGATCCCTCAGGTCTTCACCACCTGAAGTACAACTCCCCAAAACCCACCTACATGTCTATATCCCTGATTGCACGTTTATGCCTGTACTTCATTTGAATCAATTCTATGTTTTTAGCTGAATTAAACCCAAAACAAACATACATCAAGATATTCTGCCGGGCGTGGTGGCGCACGCCTGTAATCCTAGCACTTGAGGGGCTGAGGCAGGAGGATTGGTGCAAGTTTGAGACCAGCCTGGGCTACAAAAGTGAGCTCAGGACCAGCCTCAACTGCATAGCGAGACCCTGTCTCAAAAAGACAAAAAAAAAAAAAAAAAAAAAAAAGATATTTTAATAATCCCTTTTTCTTTCTTTCCTATTTTACTTATATTGGCCCTTTAAGTATCAGCAGGATTTGGGCGGTACCAGGAATCAATCTCAGGACCTCAACCCCTATAATTTTTTTTAGAAGAGTGACTTAAATACAAAATTCATTTGGAACAAAAATATTAATGTTTATTGAAAGTGTTAATGTTTAATTGCTTGATCAGTCTTACATACCTGTGTCTGTTGATCTAAACTGATTTGATGATGAAAATATGTAATGCAACCATTGTTAAATTTTCTTGTTTTGAAATTCTATACTACATGTGCTCTTTGTTTCTGGTACTTTTGCCCTTTAAAATAAAATTAGATCTATATATTTAAAAAAAAAGATCCTGAGTTTGATCCCCTGTACCAAAATAAAGAAATTTATACTTCAGAAAACACTGAGGACAAAAAAAAAAAAAAAAAAAAATGTATCAGCAGGATTATTGAAGGTGATTTTTTTCATAGTAAGAAAGTACAAAACTTACTTAAATGTTGGACAATGATCAACCCTAGATGATCCTCCTAACAATCTTCTTTCATCCCACTGTCAGGCAACAGCCCACAAGCCTCAGTGGTCTACAATGACAAACATTTGTTTGTTTGTCTCTGTGGATCTGCTAGTTGGTGGGGTTCTGCTGATCTAAGGTGCTGTCTGTTGAATTGGTTCCTGGCCTCCAATTCAGTTCAGGTCTGCACTGCATATAATTGCGAAAATTCAAGAGGACAGGCGGTCTCAGGGACTGACTTCAGAGTGTGGGTGGGCTAAGGCCATGAATATCGCACTTGCCATCTTATCAGATGGCAGAGAAGTCCACATGGTCAGTGTGAAGCAGAATTCTAAACCAGTAGAGTGAAGAACTAGTGGTGGCCAGGCATGGTGGCACACGGCTGCAGTCCCAGCACTCAGGAGGCTGAGGCAAAAGGGTCACAGTGAGTTCAAGGCCAGCCTTGGTTACATGGTGAGTTCAAGGCCAGCCTGAACTACATGAAATACGCAGTGATGTTCTATCTCAAAAAACAAACGTATAACCTCCCCAAAACAAAACAAAATAACAACAAAAGAACTAGTGGTTAATTTAACATTTGTTTCCACTTTTAATAGTACCTTCACCACAGATGGATGAAAAATCTCTTATTATTTTCACTACTTTGGCCTTCAGAAGAAGTCAACATTCACATTTTAAGTTGGCAGTTGTTCTTTGTTTCAAGTCCAAGATTAAGAAATTATTTTAGCTAAGTCCTAGAAGGAAATAAAAGGCTTAAATCCCAGTTCCCTGTGCAGGCACATTTGTCCTGCATGTAAGGACAAATGCCGTAAGATCAGGGAGTCAGACGTGGTCTGCTCACCATCACGGGCTCTGGCCACCTCCCACCCTCCTGTGAGGACAGATCTAGCCCACAGGTTTGTGTTTGCAACCCAGTGTGGGCAGATAACAGAAGCTCACCTGTATGGCCATGTCTGTGTCAAAGGCTTCCAGGAAGACCCTGTATAGCACAGTTAAGGAGACCGTATCTTAGCAGGGCACTCATAGCACAGAGCTCATAAAATGCTTTTGTAAACCAGGATAGACAACACCTTTTCTTTCTCAAAATAGAAATACTCCATAAGAGACTTCACTCACATAGACTTCTTAAAAACCTCATTTTTTTCCCATGCGACTTGTATTTTATTGAATCTGTGCTTTGTTACTGTCTAGGTCAGAAGGGATTTCCAGGTCCCCGAGGTGCTCCTGGGCTGAGGTGTTCAGATGGACCAAAAGGCCAACCAGGCCAACCAGGAATACCAGGAACACGAGGTCCACCTGGTAAGTGATTTTCACACCTAGGAAATGTCTATCAGAGACTTCCAAACATTTCTGGAAACAGTTGATTTCAGGAAGAACAGCCCAGTGGTTGGCACTCATTAGGCTTCCAATAACCTGGATCCCTTCCCCGCTACTGTGTTGGCTTCACATTTCATTGGTGGTTTTCAAATGCAGAGCGTCTTAGAGTTATCAGTTCAGGCCAACATGGCAACACTGGACACCTCCTTGCTTTGTGCTCAGCGTATTGACACATTAGCTCCCAAAACACCAAGAACGGAGTCTGTGTAACCTACTGGCTGCCAATGCCAAGCTGAACAGGGTGAGGAAAGGGCCTTTCCTTGTGCAGGACACCCGTAGCTGTTGCGGCGACTCATAGATGATAATCTTACGTCAAGGTTCCTTCCTTCTTAGAGCATGCGCTGTACGGTATTAGTAGTTTATCCTGTGGTTGGAATAGCTTGGTTCCAGTGAAATATTTGCCAGATGGTGAATGTAATTGGGAAAACATCACTGGTGTATTAGAAAGTTACAATGTGACTTCTACTAAAGACGGCAAAATAACAATATCTGCTAAGAATCTTGGATCCTACATGCATACTCCTGAGAGTTTTAGAAATGTGTTTTTATCAAGGTCGAAGTCTTTCATGTATTGGCTCTACACTTGTACTAAACCTTTTTGTTGTTAACCAGGCTTTCGTGGTGACATAGGAGATCCGGGTTTTGGAGGTGAAAAAGGTTCCTCGCCTGTTGGACCCCCAGGACCTCCTGGGTCCCGTGGAATGAATGGGCAGAAAGGAATCTCAGGAGACCCTGCATTTGGCCACCCAGGACCCCCTGGAAATCGGGGCCCCCCAGGAGTTCCAGGGATAAAAGGGCCCAAAGGTGATCCCGGATGCCCTGGGCCTGAAGGTATGAGGGCTTTGCTGTCTCCAGAAAGCCAGCTCAGACTTGGAAAAAGTCCGTAAGGAATATTTAGTCTGTCTTGCTTTAGACAGCTAGAGTGGTTACCCCTCTCTCCTGAGCACCTCCACTCATATATACTCACTGATCACATGGCAAATGGCATCCTCTCGTGTTGCCTTTGCATTTTAGTGGTAGTGTTCAAATGCAAGGTGTCTCACTGTGGCAGTGTGAGCCCAGTTCAATGTGGCAACACTGGGCATCTGTCTGCTCTGAGCTCAGGGCAGTGCGATAGCTCCCCAGACTCCAAGAGCAAAGACTGTGTCCACTGCCAACGCCAGGGAGCAGTGCGGGGCAGACTGTAGGGTGCAGAGCAACCCAGAGGTCAGAACAGCATGCGTTGGGCTGTAGGGAAATGGGTACTGCTGAGTCCCAGTGGGGAAGCTGTCTAGAGACACAGTGGGGAGACTTACGCTCCACTTGAGGTAACAGGTAGGGCAGTGACACTCAAGACAGGATGACCTCGGCACCAATTCAGAATGCACAGTGGTATTGTTCTGATTCGAGTGTTTGCAAAAATAACCTAGGCTGTCATTGCAATGATCGTGTTGTGGGCCTCAGTCTTAGGAATTCTGGTCTGCTCATCTGGACAGTGCCAGGCGGTGGGAACTCCAGTGAGTCCTTCAGGTGATGGTGATAGTAGTGTGGCAGTCAGCCCCGAGGCTGGCCCGGCTCTTTCCTAACTGTGAGTGGGCCACTGTTCACTAGGCATCCGCTACAGTGCCTTAGGATGCCAGCTCCTGTATCATGGGGTTCTGCATCCTCAGAATCAACCAACCATGGATCAAAAATACTCAGGAAAAAAAACCCTGCCTCTGTATTGACCATCTGCAGATGTGTTTCCTGACATCATTCCCTAAACAATACACTCTTGATTATTAACATAGCCTTTACATTGCATTACTGGTATAATAAATAATACAGACATGATTTATACAGAAAGATTGGTGCAGGTTACATGAAGACATTTCATTTTATGCAGGGGACTGGAGTACTTGGATTATTTTGGCATCCTTGAGGGCAGAGTAGGGTGACATAGGACGTGGCAGAAGTAAGGAACGTACATACACAGGAGAATGCATTTTTATTACTCCTTAAAATCCTATTTGAAGAGATGACAAGTAGAAAACATTTGTAAACTGATATCTGTGTGAAGTAACCCAATAATGGTGCATTGTGATTACTATTTTCAAGATATAAACCAGTGGACCAAAACTCAATGAAAACAGAAAAATATAATAGATTTTGAGGTCAGGGTGTGAAATTACAGTAGACTGACTTTTCTTCCTGACGTTTACGACACTTTCCAAAAGAGAGAAATTGGAGAGTACAAGTGATAAAATCTCCTACAAAATGCAAATTCATACAGCGCAAATTGGATTTATGTGATAGCAATTTGATACAAAGCCTGCTGCAGAGGCAGAGGTTAATTAGAATCAGGAAGAACCATGTGGCTTCTTATTTGCATAAGTGACTTCTTTGTCACCCACATGAGTTTATCAAGCAAGTCACTTAACACTGCATGGACTTTTCTATTCATTTGGAGCTCATGATATCTACAATAAGAAAATCCATCCATTGAGAAATTGAGTTCCTTTGAGTCCTGGCTCAGGATCCAAGTGTTTCCCTCTATCGTTGAGGCATGAACAGTTTGTTAGGGGCCATCTATGTGGTGTCAGCTATGAGTGTCATAAATGTACTATATCATTCCAGGGACAGCTGGCATGCCTGGGTTGCCAGGCCTTCAAGGTCCCAAAGGCAGAGAGGGAAGTGCTGGGTTTCCAGGCATCCCAGGGCCACCAGGCCATTCCTGTCAAAGAGGCCCTGCAGGGATCCCAGGCCAACCAGGACCTCCCGGGGCTCCAGGTAGTCCAGGTAAGTGTCAGGAACATGAAGGGTCTAAGGCTCACATTACTTATAATACAATTGTCTCTTGCCTTTTTGTGGAATTTAGCAGAAGCCTGAATCCCAAATCAAAGAACTTAATGCTCATGAGTTTCTTGTTGGCTTTTGTCACTAGCCCATTCCACCCAAGTCAAATGAAGGTAGTGCTCAGGAGGGCCAGCTACTTTCGGCAAACACATGGGCTGCATTCGATGAGACGGGTGCTGAATCTAGGAACCAGTGCCTTAGAGCAGCCTACAACCAAACCTTTACTACACACTGGAGAGGGCTCTGTGTCATTGCTCATGGTTGCTTACTGCAAACACAACCTTGAGAAAAAGCCCAGAGAAATAAGCAGCATCTGAGCTTTGCATCTCTGCATTGCATTCTTTTTTTCCCCATAATTTAATATTTTTATTGTTTAAATTTAACAATGGTTATGTTACATATTTTCATCATCAGATCAGTTTAGATTAATAGATATAGGTATGTAAGATTGATCAAACAATTAAACATTAACACTTTCAATAAACATTACTTTTTTTTCTTTTCCCCTTTCTTTTTTTAAAAGTTGACACATTGCATATTGTCCTCACAATAGTTCTACAGAGCACAGTGTGTGGGCATGACCCACCTCCCTATTGATGTTGCTAAGAAGAAGAAAAAAAAAAACGAAAAAAAAATTCTCTTTGGACTAAGAGGAAGCAGATGCATACACAGTCAAATGTTCTACAATTGCAGTGGGCCACCAGTGAAGCTTGTAATGTTGGAGGCTATCGATCTAAGCCTCCTAAAGCTCATCTCACCAATCTGGCTCTGCGTTTCATGCACTGTAATTAAGCTTTTTTTTTTTTTTTTTTTTTTTTTT
>PVJA010000015.1:225273-304026 GCA_004027025.1 Myocastor coypus | reverse complement strand
GTATTACTCCAACTTGGTCACTTACAAAGAGCACATTTGTTGCTTGTGGCTGCAGAGGCTGGGAAGTGCCCGATCAAGGCACCAGGCGGTTGCTGCTGATGCCTCTTCCTTAAGCTCATGAATACCACTCCTGAGGGCTCTGTGTGCATCAGCCAGTGAGCTTCCGAGTTTTGATCATCTTAACATTACCTGTCTTCCTACAACTGTCACGTGGTCACATTTCACTACACAAAGCTACGGGGAGCTACAATCGGACCTCAGCCCCAGCTGCTTTCAGTATGATCTGTGTTCCACTGCGCAGATTGTTAATTCTGTTACTTAGGTCTATTGCTGTTGCTTTTATCCAAATGCAAGAATACGTCCACTTCCAAAGTCAAGACAAGATGCGGCAAACCTTGCCATGACAGTTTCAGCTTTAGCACTGCTGATGCCAGCCGCTGTGTGACACAGCTTCCCAGCGCACCCACAAAGTTTGTTCCTATTAGTTTTTCTCCTCTAAGAGTAAATACAAATAAGTTTTGTTGTTCTTTTCCATGAAAAATGTCTTTGTAAGCATCTTCATGCATCTCTACAGGGAAGTATTTGTTCAAATGCTCTGGCCTTCTTTTTATTACATCCAGAGCAGTATATTCCTAGAGAGATGTGAAGCTGTGACTGTTATTTTAGCCAATAAACACAGTCTTAGTTTGGTTTCAAGGATCCTAGACACCGGATCTGGGCTTCTGAGAGCGCATTTTGCCCACCTCGGTGGGAGGCCAGGACCTTGAAGCCTTCGTACTTCACTGTAGCTGTTTTGTCTCAGGTGCCCCAGGTAGGAAAGGACAGCAAGGAGATGTGGGGTCTCCTGGACCAGCTGGAATGAAGGGCCTCCCTGGACTGCCAGGGCTGCCAGGGCCAGGTGGACCTCCAGGATCTTCAGGACTCCCAGGGCCCTTTGGGGTAGATGGTCTACCTGGAAGTCCAGGTCCCAAGGGTAAGTGGCATTTTTCTTTTACTTCTTATTCTATAACCTTGAAGTCCATATCAGGTGGAGCTGACTACATACAATCATACCAGTGGAGCTTACTGCTCGGTTAGCTCACCTTTGTCCTTCCTTTAAAGATGCTGTCTTCCTTATGTCCCCTATTGTTATTTTCAGTGACGGAATGGATTGGTGTAGATCAGTGGAAGAAGGGGACCGGAAGTGTTGCATGCAGAGGATCTGTAGCCTTGGACCTTGGGAGTAGGCAGGACTGGGAAAGCCCTAGGGTCAGGGCTAAGGCATCTCACCCTGATAACCTGTGACCCTCATTCTTCCTCTGGTCCACTAAGCCATACGGGAGCAGCACCCAGAAACCCCAGGCCTATATGTCACTCCCATAGGGTAGGCAAGAGTGAGGCGGCACAGCTGTTAGGATGGTGAGCTGGGCAACTTCCGTTTCCTTTCTGTACGAGCCCCGAGTGAGGTGAGAGTTTGCATTTCCCAGTGGGCCGCAAGGAACGCAGGTTAAGTCTCACACCAGCCGTTAAGATGCGCCGCCAAAACTCCTGCTCTCATTTCATCAGGACCCCAGGGGCTGCCTGGTCTCCCAGGCTTTCCCGGAGAGAGGGGAAAGCCTGGCCAAGATGGTCGACCTGGCCAAAAGGGAAGAATTGGAGAAAAGGGCCGGCCCGGCTTCCAGGGGCCCCCAGGAGCTCAAGGGGCCAAAGGTAAGCATGTTGGTAGGCTGGCAAGGCAGCCCAAGTTTGTTGGCAGTGTTAGATCTGAACTCTGCTGTGGTGCCTGCCTGTAATCCCAGCACTCTGAGAGGCCGAGACAGGAGGATCACATGTCTGAGTCCAGTCTGTGCAATTAGCAATTTAATGAAACTCTATGTCAAAAAAAAAAAAAAAAAAAATATATATATATAAATGGCTGAGGAATTTACCTTTAGTGGAAAGTTGTGGGGTTAATCCCCAGTATCATAAAAAACAAAAAAATTCCAATAAAATTGTATAATTCTAATACTAATTTCTATTGGTTTATAGGAAAGAACAGTTAATGCTTAATATATTTAAAAAATTGATCAATTGTTTACCCTTCTATCGACTGATCTGCACAACTACTTTGAAGATAGCAATACGCGATGAAACAACCATAGGTAGATCTATTGTTTTGCAATTCTGCATCATTTTTAATGTTTTTTGAAATTTTTTATTCACTTTAAAATAAAAAAAGAAAAATGCTTAAGGCCACATCAGTTTCCCAAATATTTATAACTTTCACAAATCATTATTTGGTGTTTTGAGTTTCCTCCCCACCAGGCAAGACGATAGAAACCACTCCCAGCTCTCAGCTTATACAGAAACCGGTAGCTTGGGAGCATGGGGTCTGGACTGAAGTTTGACGGTTTTGAGCCAGAGAGAGACTTCTTTCATCTGGGCCAGGCATTGAGCTGCTCCTAAGATTCTACTGTCCAGACAAAGATACCATGTCTGCGTCTGGTCCTCTGAATAACTTCTATGAAGACAACAATGTACAGTGAATTACTTAGTGTAACTGTCATACTAACCTGTTTTGAAACTATTTCATTGCTGTTTTATCTTTTTCCTCATCAAAATGAATGAAAATAATTTTTTTTCACTACTATAAAAAATAGTTTGAAGACCACCAGGTTAAATGTCATGTTGAGTGGTAGCATTTTTCTCGGACCCCTGCAGTGAATAAACTGTGTGTTTCCAGGGTTGAGAGGATTATTTTTTAGAAGCAAGTTTTTTTTTGCCCTTAAAGGTGTTTGGGCAAATAGCCTCATATTTAATGCAAATTGCCTTTTCTTCTTAGTTGATTGATTCTCTATTATTTTGTGTTTTATTAGTTTGTAAATTATTTATGCAGCATCAAGCAATCAGAGTCACTTTGCTACCTTAGATAAGTGTTGCTAGCTGGGTTATTCTACCACTATAAAATTATCTCGCTAATTTTTAAAAAAAATTATTTTTGGGTATTTGGTATAGGGTCACACTACACAGATTGGCCTCATA
Source organism: Myocastor coypus (assembly GCA_004027025.1). NCBI lineage: Eukaryota > Metazoa > Chordata > Mammalia > Rodentia > Myocastoridae > Myocastor > Myocastor coypus. Next base: position 301,026 of record PVJA010000015.1, on the reverse strand, counting down.
GTGATCCTCTTGTTTTCAGCCTCCTCAGCACTGGGATTACAGTGGTGCCACCAGGCCTGTTCTCACGGCTGGCTCAGTGCACTTCGGGGCAGGGCCTGCGTGGCATGTAGTGCTGGGATTGAACCCCGGTCCCTGTGCTTGCTTAGTAGGCACTTAGTCTACTCCGCTATCTCATGGGCCCTCACTAAAAATTGTAAAATGGATTCCTTCCTTCCAGTGATGTGGTCATACACTAGTTCTCTGAATTTTTAAAAAATGCCCTGATTTACACTGCCAACTGTGGTGGTATATAAGTCCTACTCCAGCATAGAGACTTTTACCGTTAACCCATAGCTACCAAGGGGTTGATTAGTGGCTCATGCAGTCCTGAAATCATTAATAATTAAATTTAACCACGCGGGGGCTCCAAGCCCATGCTGCCCACAGCTGCAGCTGGACAGCGTTCCCAACACAGGGGGAGCTACGGTGCTCCTTTCCTAGGTTAGGGGAGCTCTCTGTGGAGATCCACTCGGAGGCACAAGTCTGCTCGGACAGTTTATGTAAACGACAACGCATGGTGAGCAAAATGAAGGTATGAAATTAAAGATATGAGATGGGAAGCTCAGATTTTGCAGGACAGACAGATAGATTCATGGGCCAGAACCGTTTTCAAACCTGTCTTGAGTCATTCAACATGCTGAGCCCTATGTGCTTGAATTTAACAAACCCTCAGAGCACCCAGGGTACGAAGGGACAAGACTAAGTACATGAAGGACCACCCTTCCTTCAGGACCTCTGATGGCCACGTGATACCAGGCGGTCGGCACCTGCCAACACAAATGCAGTTTAGTGACTTAGGGATTTATAAGCTGGGAATAAAGGTGATAACAGTTGAGGAGCTCGGGGTGTGTGTGTGTGTGTGTGTGTGTGTGTGTGTGTGCTGTGTGTGTGTGTTTTGCTCTCCTGTACTTAATGTCCACAGGGGCCAGAGGACCTCCTGGAGATGAAGGCGAAATGGCTATCATTTCCAAGAGAGGGGAAATTGGGGAGCCTGGACCTCCTGGAGAGGGTGGGCTCGTCGGAGAGAGAGGTAACTGCTTACGCTTTTTAACCTTACTGAATGCACTGCTATCCTTCCAGATTCTTTAAGCAAGCGTATGTATTAGGCAACTGTCCCACTAAGCGGATTAGCAGAGTTCATTCCTTAGGTGTAATTGTACCTGATAAGGAGCCATGGGATACACTTCTCTTCTGCTTTTTCATGCTTAAATTTAGCTGAAGTTCAGATGCATCTATAGATTTAGTATGCTCATCCAGAATTAACTCAAGATATGCACTGAATGCTGTTTTGGATTTGAAATACCTCTCTGATAGGTGGCTAGTACTAAAATCAACACAATAGTAATTGTGATTTTGACCAGTGTCTCTGAAGCCTCAGTGTACGTATGAATCATCTGGGCTTTTGTTAAAATGCAAATTCCAAATCTTTGTGGTATGTGGGGTCCAGGTGTCCCCATGCGGAGCTGCTGGCCACCAGAAAAATCAGATAGCAAGCTTTTGGCAACTATATGTATATTCTGTCACAAATTCAGCTTAATCTTACATGGCCTGGCTTTTTGCCATGCTTTTTCTTTAACTAGTGGTTACAGGGATGTGTTCTGTGCCTCTTCTGGGTATGTTTTTTCCTCATTAAAAGACGAGCATGGTGGAGCCAAGGCCTGTGCGTCCTTCCTTCCTCTGCTAGTCTGTGCTCCATAGCTTCCTTCCTGTCAAGGTCGCTGAATCCAGAAACCTCCAAGATGAGGCTTTGAGCAGGAACCAGGGAACCAGGATTCCCAACTCCGTTGGCTCCATCTTTTAAAAACGTTAAGTCCTTTAGGGTAATTGTCGCCTAGCCTGAGATTCTAGCCAAGAGGTTTGTAATACTTCCACCCTCGTCAGGTGACAAAGGAACTCCAGGGACACAAGGAAGAAGAGGAGACCCTGGAAGGCATGGAGTACCTGGATTTCAGAAAGGGGAGCCTGGCAGAAATGGGCAGCATGGACTTCCTGGACTCCCTGGCCCTCCAGGTTCACCAGGGCTAAGAGGGATCATTGGTTTTCCAGGATTTCCAGGTGACCAGGTAAGGGGTTCCTGCCCCCTGAGAAGATAAATAACAAAACCTTCCTGGTTTAAGATCCCACAAGGAGTCATCATTTGCCATGGTGGATCAGGGCCCCTCCCTGGCTCTTAGAAGATAAGGTGGCTCAGAGAAGATAGCACCTCTCAGAAGGCCAGGACAAGAGCATTGCTCTAACACAGGCGCAAGAGACATAACTCCCGTGGGCCTGCCTGACGTCCCCATGGCCTTGCTGCATGACTACTGCTTTACTGGAGTAAAAGGTGACCCTGAACTCCCACCTGGACTGTAGTTTGCAGCCTCCCATCTTATTGAGGATGTGATAGGCTTTACTTTAAATATAATTGCTCTTCAGAATCATGGGTAACTTTCCCTGAAGAAGCCAGACATTACAATAAATATGGTAACCTACACCCTACTTCTGGAAATGTAATTCACTATCATCTTTTGAAAAAAAACTGTCACCAGGCATGGTGGTGCCTACCTGTATGGCCAGCACTCAGGAAACCAAGGCAGCTCTGAGTTCAAGGCCAGCCTAGGCTACCTAGTGAGGTCAAGGCTAGCCTGAAATACACAGTGAGACTCTGTCTCAACCCCCCTGAGCTTATAATATAAATTTTTAATATTTTATTTAATAGCAATTGTTCTATAGTACAACTACTGTTTGCCACTCATGTTTACAGGATGAAATGCTACTCTTGATGCTGACAGCTATAACACTAGAAGGAGTTTCTCAGTTCTTGAAACCTAGACTGATATAAACTGGGTCTTGTGGCACACACCTGTAATGCTGCCCCTAGAAAGCTTGGGTGGAAAGATCATGACTCTGTGACCAGCTCTGGCTGCACAAGGACACTTGTCTCAAAACCAAACTAGACACATGCAGTTGAGTGCCTACAGTACATTTTCAGGTCTTTTACTGTTCCTTGATTAAAAATAAAAATTATCATTAAAAAGCAAGCCAGGTTGCAGAAAGTTATCATTGGATTGTGTTATACATGTGTCACTTATATTGGAAACACCACTGAGGTCTTACTTTTGTTTTATTAAATTGTCAGGGTGAGCCAGGTCCTCCAGGTCCTCCTGGATTTTCAGGCACTGATGGAACCAAAGGACCTAAAGGTACGGTTTGCAAAAGCAGCAGCAATGTGTCGGTCGCACACTCCTGGGTGTGCCTAGTATTGTGAGCATCTTATGCATGATTAACGCTCAAGAGGCTCTTAGACTCACTAATCTTATTAATCCTTCAACCACACAAACAAATAAATAAGCAAAAATCTAGGTATCTTAGAATAATTCACCTCTTAAACCTTAACCTCATTATCTGTGAAAATATAAGTTTGACACACAAGACCCAAAGCCCGTCCCGTGTCAGTCAGATCCAAGAGTGCCAGGCAGGGAACAGTGCACCTGCAGCCTGATCAGGTTTCCTTCCTACGTGGGAGTCCCAGCTGCCATGCACGCAGTGACCACAGCCCCTCCGATGACAGCTCAGGGGAGCGGGGTCTGCAGCTGTATCTGTGGGCAGTGCTGACCCTGGCTGAGAGCCGCTTGTCTCATAGGAGCCAGTCTCCCTTTGGAGGACCTCTTAATTTCAGCTGTTAGCATCTTTAGTTACTAGATATGAAGATCAAAGTCATGTCCTTCCCACAGATGTTAAGGGTCTACCTGGGGATTCTGAAGCCAGCCATGATTTATAATTCAGTTATTCTTATCTTAAGCCAAGGGAAAATTTCTTCTCCCACCCTAGAACTTGATGAAAATTTCATTTAAAAATTCATAAAAATTTCACCCTTCTGGGAGCCTCAGTTACAACTGCTCAAGTCTGCTGTTGTAGTATGAAAGCAGCCCTACCTATTATGGAAACAAAGGGATGTGACTATGTCCCGATAAAGCTTTATTTACAAAATAAACTGCAGGCTGAATTTGGCCCCACCAGTCCTAGTTTTATCTTGTGCTAAAAATAATGTTGTCTTGTAAACACAACTGACATTCTACCTTTTCAGGCTATCAGGGAAACTGAAACAGAAAATTTACCCAACATAAAACATGGGTAAATAAGAATGATCTTATTAACCCTTTAACCATACAAACAAAGACATAGGCAAAAATCTGAATATCTTAAAATAATTCAGCTCTTAAACCTTAACCTCATTATCTGTGAATATACAAGTTTGATGCATAGTTAAACATTATTTGGGCCGGCGAGATAACTCAGTGGTCTAAAGTGCCTGCTTAGGCAAGCTTAGGCAACTGCAGGGACCACAGGTTTGATATCCAACACTACATGCTGTGCCAGCCCCTTCCCCAGGGCAGGCTGAGCCGACCATAATATAAATAAATTAATTAAGTTAAAAAATAACATCCAGTGCTAATTAAAATACATAATTTAAAAATATAAATTAATAAACCACCTAAAATCCTCTTGCCACTAATGATTTATGCTTTTTGAGAGATACTCTACAAATAATATGAAAGTTACTATAAGAACACTAACATAAGAAAAAGATATGGACTGACAAGATAGCTCAGTAGTCTAAAGGGCCTGCATAGGCAAGTTTAGGCAAGACCACGGTTCGACCCCTGGCACCACATACTGGGCCAACCCCATCCCCAGGGCAGGCTGAACCAGACACAAGAAAGAAGAAAGAAAGAAAGAAAGAAAGAAAGAAAGAAAGAAGGTGGGAGGGAGAGAGAGGGGGAGGGAGAGAGAGAGAGAGAGAGAGATAGAATGGTCTAACTTACTTTCTCAGGAATGGTTGTAAAGAGCGAGTTTCTCCTATTTGATTTTGATGTTTTAGAGTTTCAGTGTTAGGACTCACCTCTCCTCTGTGTTTCTGAGTTCACTGTAGTACCCTTTCTTTTTGTCACACTTTAGACGCCTGTTCTCCTTTCCATCTTACTTGTATTAGGCCATCTTTGCTGGGGGTTAAAATAGACTCGGGGGATCTGGATTAAGAGAGATTTCACAGGCTATGGACAGGCGGCCCAGCCCTGCCAGGGTGGAAGCCTCCTTCCTCTTTAGGTGACTCGTGGTTTCTTGCTTTTATGCACCGTTTTCACTTGTCTACCAACTGGCTGTTACCCTCTACTTAGTATTTTTTTTTTTTTTTCTGGGTATTTCTAGGTATGTTCGGACTGCGCTCCAGCATCCTCTATATACAGCAACTCATGCTGCTTCTCATGGCATCTGCACCCATAGTCAAGGACCTCGGATTCTGACTCTTTTAATTCCAACTTCTGAAATAAAGAGTATCTGGCTTGGCATGGTCAGATTTGTACCCCTCGAGTGGTGATGGATGGTATGAGGAGGATCAAGTAGAGCGTTTACTTCCTTTGAGGCATGAGTGGGATCTTTGACAAGACAGCAGTAGTGGGCAGGTTATGACACAGTCTAAGACCCCAGGTTCTTTTATAGAACATCTATTGTCTTGCCTTCCTCTCCTCCATCTTGAGTCTTTTATCTAGAATCTGCTCTCATCTTCGGATCTGGAAACGCATACGGACAGACCTGTTGAAAAGTTCTGTGGAACTCGGGTGGCAGTGTCCATGGCAGCCTTCACATGGGTGTCTCTTGTCAAGTGTTCATAATGAAAGACTTCGTGATTTTTTTTTAATAAGGACATGGAAGCTGGGCGTGGTGGCGCACACCTGTAATCCCAGTACTTGAGAGGCTGAGGCAGGAGGATCGGTGGGAGCTTGAGACCAGCCTGGGCTACAAAAGTGAGCGCAAGGCCAGTCTGAACTGCACAGCGAGACCCTGTCTCAAAAAGACAAAAAAAAAAAAAAAAAAAAAAAGAAGGACATGGAGATGACCTTCCTTATGAGAGAGTGTGAAATGGGTCGCAGTGGCTGAAATAGCAACGATGTCAGTGTGTTTTTCTAAAGATAATACAGACACATCCAATGCCAAGTCCTTCCTTTAAAAGGAAACCAAGTTCAAAAAAATTATTTTAGGGGCTCATAAACTCAAACATCAGCATCTATAACTTCTGATAGAATTTATAGTGGCAAACTGTAAAATTATAGAGTGTATGTGTGGTGTTTAAGTCATATGTTATGTCTATGTTTCCTTTTGTTCTTATTTAGAAAAAAAAAACTTGTTTTTTAATCCTTTGCTGGAACATTTGAAGACAGCTTGTAGAGGAAAATATTCAAAAAAATTATAAAGCCTGTATTCCATTTCTGTAAGTAATGGTACATATATTTTATCTTTCACTTATAGGAAACAAAGGGGATGCTGCCAGTCAGTTTGGTCCACCTGGTCCGAAGGGTGAGCCTGGTAGCCCTGGATATCAAGGTATAGCTGTGTGTTTTCCTTATGAAAATGAAGACAAGAGCTTGGCTCAAAAAAACAGTTGCCTGTGTGCACCTAGCTGGCAGCGACTATATCAGCGGTCTTTGTCCTTTGCATGCACATGAAAAAGTTATGTGCAGAGCTGCTCTGGCCCTCCCTTCCCAGAAGGACAGGGGATCAGTCACTAGGGGTTCCCATTCTTTTTGTTTTTAAAGATCTATTTATTTACTTTATTTATTTATTTATTTGGTACAGGGTCTTGCTACACCACTTTGGCTCTTAGTAATCTTCCTGTCTCAGCCTCCCAGAGCTGGGATGACAGGGGCGCGCCACCATGTCCAGTCTCGGTGGCTGGCTCAGCATGCCTGGGGTTCTGGGGCTGGCATGGCATGCAGTACCAGGAATCAAATCCAGGTCCTTGTGCTTGCTACGCAGTCGCTTAGGCCACTGAGCTATCTCCTCGGCCCCTGGGTCTCCAATCTTGTCCCAACTGTGGCTCACAGGACCAGTGGCGCTGACATCACGCATGCCTCTGAGTGTGCCCGTACTCCGACAGTCAAAAGGGACTATTGCAAGTAGTTAAAATTGCTTGGCATGTTACAGCTTTGCAAAAGTGGGGGATAGATAGTTCACAGGCTGCATCATTCTGAGTGACTGCAGGTTTTCCTGGCATTCTTTCTCTCTCACTGAGAGCAGCACCTGAGGGTGTAAGCTAGGCCCAGCCTGGCTGACCTGTCATATTTCTGCTCTATTGTACTGAAAAATCAAACCAGATCCAGCATAAAACTTCATTATCAATGAAAAATCTCAGTCACTCAAAAGTATGCTGTTTTGCTTTTTCACAAGCAGTTGCCATGGTTTCCTTCTTCCCTCAGAAGAATTCCCATGGGCCAGTGAGGTCTTGTCTCTTGCACCCTGCCAGCCTCATAGGATGAAGAGACTTTGGAGTCTCCAAGATGCTCCCTGCTTACAGGGAAAGGAAGTCACTCAAGTTCAACCCAACCTGTCTCACAGAACCCATAAAGGGCAAAAGTGGGCTCAGATTGTTTCATCATACTTTTCTATATTTGTGCTTACCTTCCAGAAAACATTAAAAAAAAAAAAGTACCAATTTGCACTTGCAAATACCAATGGTCCCTGGGACCATTCATCAGTACTTAACTTATGTTCTACTCTTGGAAATCGATCTAAAGTCAGCACTGGGATGAGTGTGCAAAGAAACATGGGTAGACCAGATGTCTGTCCATAGAAGCTCAGTCAAGTTGCCCAGCGCATTCAGCTGATAACGCTTATATTAAAAACGAGTGTTGCGTTTACATACACCCCTTATAAACTAAAAGACTTCCTATTAATAATTTCATACTTCACCTTAACATTCCCTCTAGTGATAGCTATGTTTAATTTCATGTAACGGAAAGAAGATAACAAAATTTTACAAACTCAGAGTGGTCCAAACTGAGGACCTATAATGTTAGCTAGTATTTTAAGTTAAAAACTCTAAGTCTGAGTCATGTCACACATAGCCTAACTTTTATAGAGCACTGACCAGGGCCTAATTGTCTGGCCCACAATGATCCCCATTGAAACTGAGTCCTCTCTTATATGCTGCGGCTTCAGCTTAGCATTTTTCAATTATATGTTATTCAGCATGACAAAGTTTATGTAAATATGCTGTTTCCATGAGCCGGGAAAGCTGTGCTGAGCTGGACAGAGGCGGGAAGTGCAGATGTGGGTCTTATCCCAGGAGCGTGCGCTTGGGTGGGGTCTGCCTTCTCCTCTCAGATTCTTCAACCCAGAGAGGAACCAGCTCAGCTCTCTCAGAAATTCTGCTGCTGAGTGAGCCACGGATGTGGGAGACAAGTCTCTGAATGCTCATGTTTTCATTGGAGCCAATAGTGATGGCGCTGAACTTCTACTGCAGGAGACTTCTGGGAATAAGTAGGATAGCACAGAGTTAGGCTAGTATGTGTTGGAGTCGAGCAGGGAGTAGACACAGACCTAGGTGTGTTTCATGGGTTCTTTCTTTTTTTTAAATTTTTTTTCCATGGGTTCTTGAGGGAATGACTGTGCCCTCCATGGTATGGTAAGCACAGAGCCCTGTATTTTATTTGCAGCCATGGATTTTAAGCAAAGACTATTGTTTTATCCTTTAAGTATTGTGTTTTCCTTGCTAAATGAGCAAGAAACAAGGCAGTTAAGGAAAAGTGCATAGCAGGAGCACGTAGTCAGAGCGACGGCTCGGGGTTTTGCCATAGCGGTGTGAGGGCAGCAGGGAAGTGAACGCTTACTCCAACCCATGGGCAGCCCAGGCAGGAACCAAGTGTGGAGCTGGGCTTGACGACATCTGCTTGTGACCCTTGCATTCTGGGAGACCGAGGCTTAGAGTCTCGAGTTCCAGCCCGAGCAGTGTAATAGCTTAGCAAGGTCCTATTTTAAAATTAAAAAAATTAAAAGAGAGTAGCACAATTTATGGGCCCTGAGCTAAGAAATTTAAGAAGAGAACATAGTGCAGCAGTACCCTGGGTTAACTATGTGTTAGGAATGTAGATGGCTTCTTCAGCATCTGCTTCTTGTGCATCACGGGTATCTGCAGCCCTTCCCTGCTGTCCACAGGTGATCAGGAGATACCTGGGCCGAAGGGCCATCCAGGAGACTAGGGAGAACTGCCCTGTGCTCTCTTCGGGATGCCACTATCATGGGAAAGGGACGATTTCGGATGCTTTTTCAGGTCTCACACACTTGACCACGACATTTCATGTGCGGTTCTGGCATGACCTTGGTATAGACAAACCAGCCACGAAGGGCATTATGGGAGCCCTGGGAGGTATTTCTCTATTGAGCCAGCATAAGAGACGTTATGGTTTATTCTTAACATTTTAGCCACACTACTATTCGGGCTCCACAGGCAGATGTTTTCACTTCTCGGGCTCACCTGCTAAAGTGTTTAGGAATGGAATTTCTTAATGACTCTGACATATTTTAAAATGTTTCAGCATTTAAAAATTTACTTTGAAAGAAAGATCCCAGAGATTACATTATTTACCTAAAATTTCTACTCCTAGAAATTTTTTCTCTAGAGAAATAATTTAGCAGGGAAAAATGTCAATTAAAAATCTATAAAAATCAGCCAAGCATGGTGGTGCACCCCTGTAATCCCAGCACTAAGGAGGCAGAAGCAGGAGAATCACTGTGAGTTTGAGGCCAGCCTGCACTACACAATGAGTTCAAAACCAGCCAGAACTAAATAGCAAGACCCTATCTCCACAAACAAAATCTATATGTATATGTATATGTATATGTATATGTATATGTATATGTATATGTATATGTATGTGTATGTGTATGTGTATGTGTATGTGTATGTGTATGTGTATGTGTATATCCATATCTATATCTATCATTTTACATAATGCCAAATAGAAATAACTGGAATGATAGATGATAGAAGTAGATTAAGTAGTTTAATTAAAATTTGATTAGCAAGCTATTAATCAGTTATTTTAAAATGACAATTGGGAAAACTAAGACCAACTTAGAAAATTACTTAGGATGTAACACTAATTTAAATTTTTAGAATATAAAATTGTGGACATTATTTGCGCATGTGTCTATATAGGAAAATTGTGTCACTGTGGTAGGATGGTGGACATTTTGTCTCCAGTTTTCTAATGTTATCTTTCTTTTCAGTGGAACAGACTTACAAAATAACAAGGGCTGAAGTTGGCTGCTGTCACAGGCTTACTTGACTTCTGCTTCTTTAGGACACTCTGGAGTCCCTGGAGAGCAAGGCTTGCCCGGAGCTCAAGGGCAGAGAGGCCCACCTGGAAGGCCAGGCTTGCCAGGCTACCTGGGGCCACCAGGGTGTTCAGGTACCTGGGAAGCTTCTGGAGCATTAGCTCTTCCTGTGTTACAAAGAGCCAGTTTTCTCCTAGACCTAGATTAAGACAGGGCTCTGCCACTTCCAGACCTGTGCCCATGGGCAGGTCACACAAGCTTGCCTCTTCTTCACCTGGAAAGCTAATCTTTCCTCCCAAGGTCACACACTAATTACTAGGAGGAAAGATGACCGAACCGTGCCTGAGAAGAGCTGGCGTGGCATGCAGCACAAAGGCAATCTGACGATAAAAGTCTTTTTCAAGCCTTCCATTCAAGTTGCCACTTGTGACACTGGTATCCCCCACCCTTTCTTCTTGCGGTAGACCTAAAGCAAATGTCACTTTATGGTCCAATGTTTTAATGTCCCATTCCTCCAATTCAGGAAAAAAGACAACCAACAAAATTTAACATCATAGTTGGCAACTTTAATCATTTAGGGCTGTATTTTTCCTCATTATCCTTCTTAGAGAAAGAATCATTTGTCTTGGTTGAAGTTTTGGCCTTCAGTTATTAGTGTGGATATAAGATAACATGATACAATATGATAAGTCACAATATGATATACTTGATATTATGAAATTTATCATGCTGTCCCCCTCATCCAAGATATTTAACTGTAGTTCATATTCTCTTATTTTAGAAAATACTTTCTCCCTGTATACTTGCCATAGCATACCACCTGTGTTGCAGCAATTTTGCTGGCCTACAGGACTTTACCAAATAGAATAGGATTTTTAAAAAGCAAAAGGAACACCTTACTACCCAGTAGACACCGAGTAGATATTTTGATTGGCAATGTGAGTCAATGAGTGGACAGAAGAATTTCTTCCTGGAGTCAAACACACTTTTCTCCTTAGAGCTAAGAAATTTAAGAAGAGAACATAGTGCAGCGGTACCCTGGGTTAACTATATGTTATGAACATAGATGGCTTTTTCAGCATCTGTTTCTCCTGCATCGTTGGGTATCTGCAGCCCTTCCCTGCTGTCCACAGGTGATCAGGGGATGCCTGGGCTGAAGGGCCATCCAGGAGACATGGGGGATCCAGGGTCTAGAGGCCTGCCAGGGGACCCAGGGATGCCAGGTCCTCCAGGAATAAAAGGTAAGTGCCACAGCTTATGGCCATTCAGGCAGATCGAGCCTAATTTGTAGTCCAATGTGTGACCCATTTCCTGACCCAACTCTTGGCCATGCCTGGGTCTCCAGGCTCAGTAGAAGCCATCCTACTCCTCCTCACCTCAGGGCCTGAGGCAGGGACTGTGGTAACCTGCCCCCATCCAGAGAAGGTTCAGAAGGTATATTTCCATCTCATTTCGAGCAGTCAGATCAGTGGTTTCCGTGCTGATCAGGCCCATCCACTTATTTTCTCCATGAATAGATGAGCTTCTATGACATCCTAGATTCTGTGCTAGATGCTGGGTACAGAATCTGAAGGAAATAGACATGAATTCCACCCCTGTGGAGCTCTCTGAGGAGACAAGTATTAAAAATATATGCATACCAAATGTGTTTTCAGCAGCTGGAATCAGTGGAAGAAGGAGAAAAGAATAAGGTGGTAAAGGAGATGTGCGCTTAGCACACATTGTCTTTGTTAAAGAATAATTTCTCTTGGTCAAATTTTTGGCCTTTGGTTATTAGTGTGGATATAAGGTAACATGATATGATATGATAAGCCATGATATGATATGCCTGATATTATGAAATATACCATGTTGTCCCCTCATCCACAATCTTTAACTATAGTCCATATTCTCTTATTTTAGAAAATACTGGGGCTGGGGAGATAGCTCTGTGGCACAAGTGCCTGCCTGGCAAGCACAAGGTTGTGAGTTTGAACCCTGGTCCCACAAAAAAAAAAAGAAAATACTGTCTCCTCGGGTACTTGCCCTAGCATACTACCTGTGTTGTAGCAATTTTGTTGGCCTAGAGGACTTTATCACATAGAATAGGATTTTTAAAAAAATATTTATTTATTTGCTTATTTTTAGATATGTTTTTTGTTTTATTTATTTATTTATTTATTTCTTGCTTCAGAACCTTTATTTATTTTTTTTCACTCATTTTTATGGCTGGCTCAGCCTGACCCAAGGGCAGGGCTGGCGCAGCATGAGGTGCTGGGGATCGAACCGCGCTCCCTGAAGCCGCCCAAGCTTTGCCAAGCACGCGCGTTAGACCACTGAGCCATCCCGCCGGGCCCAGAATAGAATTTTTAAAAAGCGAAAGGAATACCTTACTACCCAATAGACACCCAACAGATATTTTGGCTGGCATTGTGAGTAAGTCAATGGACAGACAGAAGACATACACGTGAGTTGGCAGTGGTGAGATTCAGAGTCCACGCCTCAGCCCACAGTTGAAAGTTCAGGCTCCCTGCCCTTGCAGCTGAGCTCTCTTTGTCTCTTTCCTCTCTCCCTTCCCACCTCCCTTCTGCTCTAAGATTTACGCAGATGTTCAATGCTGGTACGGTGAAACTCAGAAAGAGTTGGGAGGCACCTTTGAGACTAATCATTGTGTAGTTTCAGCAACCCAAATTCTGTTTTTTTCACCCATGCCTCTTGTTCATTCATGAGATAACTTTCAAATAATTCCAATTTCTCCGTGTGTTGTGGTGCAGTGCACATTCTTTGCTACAACACTGTGGACAGAAAAGCCATTTATTTGGAAAAATCAGTGTCCAAGATGAGGTAGCTTGGGGCTGTTCCCTATCTTTACTGACTTTCTGTGTGTGCATTCAGGGTCTCACGATACAGCTCAGATTCATAATGATCTTTTTATTGACATTTTTAATAATGTGAAGTCCAGACATTTGTGATGAATTTAAGCTTTCAAACAAAAACGATGATTCTGTTATTTTTCAAAAAATTTCCCTGGGGACAGCCTGCTTGGGACCACTCACCTCCTGTCCCTCTCTCAGACAGGAGCTTTCTTTTCCCCAATAAATCTATTCTGCTCATGAAAAAAAAAAATTTCCCTAGTAATTGTGGTTATTTTCTGTCTCTGGCAATCCCAACAGCTCTTGTGAGGTATTCATTGATAGACAGACTGACAGGCAGGCAGGCAGACAGACAGACAGACAGACACAGACAGACCAAAAAGTCAGGAAACAAAGCAAATATTTTCTATTATTCACTACTCCTATTGTATTCCTAAATCCTTCTCCCCCCCCCAGTTTAGCAAAACAGCCGAGAACCTTGGGGTGTCTTTTTGCCGTAAAGAATATACATATTCAATCTGACCCGACTGACAAAGCTCTCGTTGCTATGGTCAGTTCTTCTTCCCCGTGCGCTACATTTATCACAGTGGTTTTCTTTAAAAACAACAACGAAAACCCCTTCGCTGATGACTCTGATCCCTAATCAGAGTGCTCAGCATCCGTAACCACATCACAAGTGTGCGCCAAGAGGTAGAGTTCGTAGAGCAGAGAGGAGAGGGAGGAGAATGCAGCCCGGCCCACTGCGCGGGCGGCCCGTCTGCAGTCTGCAGTGGAGCCCTGTGACCACGGAGTGACACTGTTTCACTGCGAACAGCGTAGACCAGCCCAGACAAAGCAGAACGGGAAAATGCATTCCTAAGAACTAAAGCTTCTACAACAGAAATATATTGCTGCAGCATAGCATGCTGATATGAAAACACTCAGACAGAGACGCTTTGAACTGAGAAACTAAAAATTTGAAGTATGCTCCAAATAAGTCAAGGGGACTGATGGTCTTGTTTGAACAAGCCAGCTGCTGGCTTTAGAGTTGAAAGTCGCTTGTTCTGTTAGAAAAGGCCATATGGATTTTGCGTCCAGCTTGTGTTCAATCAGATTTAAACACTAACTTTAACATATGGTAAACATAGCTCCGGTCCTACGTTTCCACTTTTTACGTACCTATGCCCTTAGAAGGGAGAACAGCCAGTGCCTGCTAGGCCCAAATATAAGGGTGGAAATACAGAGACCTAAAGAAAATCATCCATGGCATGAGAACACCATAAAGAATGTAGACTAGTTTGCCTAGTGGCAATAAAACATTTCCCTTTAGAAAGCACTTTGAATTGTCTCTGATCAGGAAGAAACTTCATGCACCTTAGAGGCGTGAAAGTCTTAGCCAGGTTCTTAGCCACACCCAGCTTGCTCCCTGCTGGCTTCAGCCCTCACAGGACTTTCCCCACTTGATGGCAGCTTTTGTTCCGTCCCCTCAGGATTATTTCTCTCTTGCATCCTATTGCCTCATCAGTGGCTGTCATGAGGTACTTCTGGGGGCTGGGGCTCTTTGCGTTAGTAAATAATATTTTATGCCCTTAATAGGCATGCAGGTGCTGGCTGGGTTACAAAAACAAGAATCCTGAACCTTATTTCAAAACCTTGCACTTGGCAAGAGGCTCCAGGCTTTGTCAACTATTACCCATAGTTGTGGAGGTGTCTTTTTCCCATCAGCTTTGAAGTTAAGAGGCCATCTATGTCACCTTACTTGTGCCAGAAGGAATGACAGCATGTGGGACACTTAGCATTGTAACTAGGCAAGATCCAAGCACACAGGATCGCAGTGGGCACCCTGTGACAATGGTAAACCTGCGCGAGACTCCTGGAGTACGTAGGGTTCTCAGGCTCTAGAACAAATACAAGGGAGCGTGAAGGTGGCCCCAAGGGGTAGGCCGCATGGAGACGACACCCACTGACCCCGTGGATGGAGAAAGACCGTGGCTCTGGCTGGTGGTTGGAAGATAGTCGTTAGCAGGAGGACAACAGAGAGGGGAAATAAAAACTTCCCACTACCCAGGAATGTGCTCTGGCAGCCTAAGTGCCTCTCATCTGCCGCGTATATGTTTCATGCATGAGCCACTATGTGATTTAGAGATAGGGGTGGTAGAAAGCTTTCAGTAAAAAGAAGAAATTACCCTTAAAAACCTACCCAGATGTAGCTGCGTTCAACTCAGAGAGATAAGTCTGGGTCAGCTAAGGCTGTTCTGGTTCCACAAGGGCAAGGGCTCGGGCTGTGGCAGCCCAAGGTCTGGAAGTGTTGATATGACAACGAGAGTTGGCAGAGGCTGGGACGTTCTAGCCCTGGCCAAGTCCCTCAAGCCATCAATCTTAGTGGGGAAAGCTGGAGATCAAAACAAATGGCAATAGCGGAGTGGCCTCAAAAATTTATGGTCCTTTCAGATAGATTGCAATAAATATCCAGATTTGGCAGATCCAGAGAGCCTTTGTGTTCTTTTCATACAAATTTGAAATATTGGCTTATAAAATAGGAAAGAGGACTGGAAAACAAACTGAGCCAGAGCTGCTAAAAGTGATTAGGAAAAAAGAGATGTAGGGAAAATGAGCATACATTCCCACTCTTTTTCAGGATAAGAGAATATGGTTCGTTTGAATCCATCTGAAGGTGGGTTCTCAAAAAGAGTATAGCAGCTATCTCTTTTAAGAGCTACAATAAATCCAATAGAACCAGTTGTGCCAGTCCCCAGGGTTTCCGCTCTTGCACAGATAGATGATAATTAGCCCTGAATTCACTTATATCCAAATGGACTCTTCCAAATTCTCTAAATCACATGTCTATAAATCCATGAAAAAGCATGGTGTATAGGTGGCAACTGGAGTCTACCTTTTGAATGTAGATTCTTCTCCACCTATTCCGCCCTTGTTATCCTACATTTTTTTCATCCACATACTCATTCAGCAAGCATTGATTGAGCACCTACTACATGCCACAGACTATGCTAAATGTGGGATTAGAAAGATTGAAAAAGGACCTACTCTCTGTGATTTGCCCTTGCACTGGAGACACAGCTGACCAGGGATGTGTCACACAGTGAGGCGCAGGCAGAGTTGACAAAGGGACTGAGAAAGGTATTACGGGCAGTGGTGAAGGGCGCTTCCTCAGTGATCGGTCACATGAGCTGAGGGAATCACTGTCCTAAATTTGAGATGTGACCCTTAACTAGTAGAAGTCTGATTGGGTGGGGAGAGACTCTGAGTCCAGGATGAGAAAGAGCAGCTCTTGGATGGAAGAGGAGGGGGGAGAAAAAGAATTTATAGGAGGTGGCCAAGGACGGAGGCCATCTTCCCCTCCCCCACAATGAGCCACTCAGTGGAACAGGACATGCAGCAGGGCATTAACTTTGCTCTTCTCAGCACTCAAAGGTGCTCTAAAACATTTGACATCCCTCTTTCCCAACCTCCTCCTTTGCTTCCTTTCCTCCTTCCCTCCCTCCTCCAACTCTATGCCGCACCATTAGGAAACTCTCATTTAAAAGCATGCTCACTTGGGAAAGTTAAACACAACTCAGGTCTACGGACAGAAAGCCTTCAGGATCATTTCCCACCGGAAATGTTCAGGGACAACTTCTGGGTAGCCAGACTGGTAGAGAGGCCTGTGAGAGCACTCTCAGAGAAGGCACAGGCATCAGGAGGATAATGTCTAACTGTGGAGCCTGGAGTCTTCAGGGAGTTCCCCAGGAGACACTGGGTTGCTGTGAAAAGACATCAGAATAGTTCTGAAAGAACTTGTGCTGGGAAATCGCAACAGCTCAACCTGACCTGCAGGCCTGCTGTTCCAGAGCAGCCCAGTGCTTAAAATCCATGATGAAGGACCCAGTGGGCAGCGTGCTGCAGAGTCAGGTGTCCTGGCTGCATAGTACATTAGCACAACTAAATCCCTAAGAAGCAAGGACCTGTACAACCAGGTGGAGAGGGAAGACCCTCAGGGCCAAAAGGCAGAAGGCAGGAATTTACTCCCATCTGATCTCTTCCCTTGTCTAGAACGTTCTATTGTCATCAAATCAGAGGTCCTGTTCTATAGCAAAATTCAGAAGTTCTAGATGGTATCTGGGCAGGGTATGGCTATAACCCAGCCTTCCCTTTCAATGTGTCCTCGCCTGGGTGTGCACACAGTGATGGCCAGAGTGGGTGTCAGTAGCCGGTCTTGCTGTTGGGACACAGCCTTGTGGTGTGTTTCAGGTCCTGCTGGGTTACCTGGCCTGAATGGTTTGCATGGCTTGAAGGGTGAGAAAGGAACCAAAGGTGCCTCAGGTAAGATGAAAGCCATCCCCAGGGGACCAAGGGGACCGAGTGTGAGTCTGTGGGCTGTGAGACAGGACAGAGTTTTCCCCTGGGGTCCTTCCCTTCATGAGATGGGCTGTGGAACTGGAAAGCTTGCTTAGGCCAGGGACACAGTACTAGAACTGCTTCTAATGCTGCTACTGACTTATATGCAGGGTGTTCCAGAAAACTCTAAGAAGGAACAGTTGGTGTATGGTACCTGTTGTCGGCATTAGCTGGGACTACCTACTAAAAATGCTCTGAATACTGGCTTTAATGGGCTCAAATTTCAAAATGCTCCAAAACAAATCAATATTCTGGGTTTCAAAAATATAAATATTTTTAAGTGTAGCAAAGGCTGATACAGCCATGTGGAATTAATTAGTACTTTTAGCTTCCCTTTATTGTCTGTGGTAAGACAGATTATCTGAAATATTTGCTGTTATTCTTGTTACCAGAGATATAGGCTAATATTCAACAATCAGCTTTTTCTGTTGATATAGCACACATTTGTTCTGTGGCTTGTCTCACAAAAAACCAAAGTGGACACCAACATGACCATTTAAGTGGCTGTGGCTGAGGTGGAACCAGACAGTGAGCTAGGAAGCTATGGGGGAGAGACATGAAATCTTCATACAGTTTGGAAGATCCAAAAGCAACTTCGCTCGTGTCGCGTTTGCTCAGTGGCTCTTCCAACCAGCCCGATGAAACGTTTACCTCTTCTGAGAAATCAGTGATGTTTCTCCCCCTTCCAAATGGGAAGCCACGCAGTAGCAGCTCTCGTTATATGCCACCTTCCGTTCAGACTACGAAGCCGCGTATTTGGAACCATTTATGATTCTATTTCATTTGTTTTTGCTGTATTCACAGTAAGCTACATAAGGCTGGTATTGGGACTCAGATGTGTATTTAAATCTTGGGAACTGTCATAAGAGAAATTAAACATAGCTTCAAGGGCAGCGCACAGTTACAACCCATGGACTTGTTGAAGGAGATTCCGCAGGAGTACTATGCAGCCATTTGGGCCGCTGTTTCTGGCACAGCTCAGCCTCTGGAGCAGCAGACCCTTTTCTGTCGGGAAGTGACTCCCTTCCTGGCGTGATAATGGGGCAAAAGTATGAGAAGATGCAGCACTGATGTTATTTTTCCCATTCAGGTTTGCATGAAATGGGTCCGCCAGGTCCAGTGGGAATACCTGGTCCTAAAGGAGAGATGGGTGACCTTGGGAGTCCAGGAATGTCTCCTCCAGGCCTTTTTGGAGAGAAAGGCTTCCCAGGACCCCCGGGTAAGAAGCAATACACTGTATGTGTCTCAATAACTAATTCAAAATCTTGCAGGTGCAATATGGCTAATGTGTGAACCTGTGTTTATACAGGGAGACCAGGACCCCCAGGTCCTCCAGGTGCCCCGGGAAGAGCTGCTAAAGGTGACGTTCCTGACCCTGGCCCACGTGGAGATCAAGGACCTGCTGGACCTGACGGCCCAAGAGGTACGGGAGCAGTGTGGCACAGATGGCAGCACTCCCTTCATTAGATGCTGCCGGTTCAGTAAGGTTCTAAGAGCAGAGAAGGGCAGAGCAGAGAGGCCCAAGCAGCCCCGTCAGCTTGGCAGAGAAAAGTAAGACCCAGGTGGGTGGGAGTGTGCATGGCGCTGGGCTCTCGGAACAATGTCTGGGCCCAGAAGGAGGCCCCCTCTCTCTTGCCACCCCTGCTGGACCACACAATCTGGGATGGAGAAAGCATTTCCCATCACCTCCCGATGCTGCCCGGGATGCTTCAGAAGTGCCTAATGGGAGGAGCTCACACCCCTAGTTGGCTTCTGTCTACTTGGCCCAGAGTGACAGGAGGCCGGGCCCTCACACACCCCAAAGCAAGGCTAAGAGTGCATGCTTCTCTTCTCACGTTGAAGAGGGATGAACGCTAGCAGGGTGTGATTTCAGAAGGTAGTATAAGCTACCGAAGCTGGCGGAGACTAGACAGCTCTAGCCTATAGAATAGGCTGGAATCCAGAGACCAGGATGGCTCAGTGGCACCTCTCTACTGGCCGACACAGAAACCCACCACCTTGGAAACTTTGGGCCTTAGTAAAGTTGCACTCATGCATGGAGAAATATAAAAGTGATAAAAACATTCTAAGAAGGATAAAAGCTAAGTGACAGTAGATTAGGGTTAACTCAGTGCTACACTTGGGTACATGTTTCTCAATATGACTAAAGATGTATTGAGTGGAAATTCCTTTCCCATTGGCTGGTGACTGTGTAATTTCAAGTGTGCCCTCAGCGCATCCTTTCAATCATTCCTTGCTCATCCTTTAAAACCACGATATGATAATGAACAGAAAGCCATGAATGATGCTTTCAGAGAGAATGGCCCTGAAGGAAGAAGGCCTTGCTTAGGTTCTTTGTGTCTAGCAGTCCTGACCCGCCGACTTCGCTCCTCAGCCTGGGCTTCATGGGACTTACTCGCTGCCCTTCCTACCACCAGCTTGCCTGTGCTTCCAGCTCCCTTATCTGCTGCTTGCAAGTCACTAAGCTGCTCTTCTTAGATGTGCTCAGGCAGCCAGTGTATACATTTGGCTTGGAATGAGAGAGTATTTCTGCCTCATCCCTGTAATTAGGAGTGCCTGGACCTCCAGGACCCTGTGGGAGTGTTGACCTTCTGAAAGGGGAGCCCGGTGACTGTGGCCTGCCAGGGCCACCAGGCCCCCCTGGCCCTCCAGGCCCTCCTGGATGCCAGGGTGTTCCAGGCTGTGATGGAAAGGATGGCCCAAAAGGTATGAATGAATGCAGGTCGTTTCTTAATTCACATGTGAAAACTTTCCCTATTGTTTATTTTCTTATATTTTTACTCCATCCCACCAAGGACCTGGGGTAATGTTCTTTCATGATATTTTTCCTATTTCTTATGGAAACAGTCACTACATTGCCCCAGAGAGTCCTCAAATTTGGGTATAAATTACACAAGTAAAAGGAAGAACCACAAGTTTCTCTCCAGCCCCTAATAATACTCCTGATAATCTCCAGGCCAGAGCTGGCAACAGAAACATGAAGCATGGCCCAGAAGTGGGGTGAGAGGCTGAGAAGATAGCTCCATGGCACAAGTGCCTGCCTGGCAAGTGCAAGGTTGTGAGTTCGAACCTTGATCTTGGAACAAAAGAGAGAGAGAGAGAGAGAGAGAGAGAGAGAGAGAGAGAGAGACAGAGAGAGAGAGAGAATAGAAAGCCTCAAATTTTAAAATTCTGTAAAATACACATTGGTGCCAATCCTCCTCATGTCCAGCACATCTCTTCTCATTTCCGACCCTCTCCGAAGAGCTGTTCCGGAAGCCCTCTTGCATGGGTGTCATTAGCCGTGCATCTTGGCTGCTGTGCAGTCCTGAATTGGCTCAACACGTCTACCTTTGTGGTCATTTTGACTTTGTGGGAAAGCCGGTGGCCAGACGGTGTGAGTAAGGGTGGAGCAGGGTGCCAGGGAGTGCTTTTATTGGTCAGAAATGGCTGTAACTGTTTGAATCAATTAAAGACATGGAGGAAGTATTACAGCACCATTAAGACACAAGAGAGGACTTCCGGAACAGCCTCCGGCAGTGGCAAGAGCAATGCGATATGTGTGTTTGACATGAAGGGAATATTTCAAGGAGAATTAATAGCAATGCATCATTTCCTGAAGCACATTAAAAAATTTTACATTCACTGTATTTTTGATCATCCCTTGTATAAGTCACATGCGAAATTCAAGCCTATAGTAGTCACATTTTTAAAAGTGAGCAGGTGAAGACTCCATCATGCTTTATTTTATTTATCATTGAAATGTTACTTTAATGTACAGTCAGCACAAAATTATCGGTGAGATAACACAGGTGGTTGTGTGTACCCGGTCCTCTCCCTGGGCTGCCCCTCCTCTTGCCAGCAAAACCCGGGCTGTAATGTACACTCCATCACCACCCAGGTAGGACTGCCACATTTCTAGTGCTCCGCGACCTTACGTGGTCAGTAGTTTCTGTATCAGAATTTTAGAGAATTATTTGGCTCATGGAATGTTTTGTTGAAAAGGGGCCAAGGCTGATTATTCGCCTTCACTTCCTTATTTCATAAATAAGGAAGCTGGCTATCAAAGAACTGACTGTTAATGTTTACAAAGGTTCCCAAGAAGTAGGACCCCGCCTGAGCTCTGGCTTGAGAGCTACGGCAACAGATTGGGGCAGAAAAGATGGGAAGGGTCACCCCGAGGCTGCCGTGACTACCGTGCAAATGGCATCTGTGGACGTGTGCTGGCGGGCCTCACCGCACACCATCAGGCACAGCCTCCCTCATCTGTATCAGCACTGACACTGGTGTTAGACAGTGGGGCTTGTCTTCCGGTTGTAGAACCGGAATTGGTTCAGACGTGCTAAGTCTCTAGTCATCCACGGGAAAGAGCAAGGGATTGGCAGACACCCTTCTTTCTTCCCTAGTTGTTACTCTACAGAATGAATCTCCACTGGACCCGGGTAAGAGCCAGTCATAATAATGCAATGGTGACTAACCCAAGGGTCTACAGGGAGTCCGAAACAACAGGGAACCACTAATCAAGCTTCCTCACTTTCACTCCTGGGGGAGTCAGGCCAGACAGAGCTGTACTGTCAGCAGCGGGAGGTACGCAGTGGGAAATGTTCCTTCCCTTCGCCACAGGTCTTAGGCACCCACAGGAATGTACTGGTGCACAAACGTGGACAGGGTCCCTACTCTGGTTCAGGCCTGGGTTCCATGAAATCAGGCAGACATTTGGGCAAAGAGGAATGTCACCATAACTGGAGCCCAGTGCTGGGGCATGGGCCCAGAGAGAACCGCTGGGACTCTGGGGAGTGCTTCCCCAGGAAGGCCTGGACTCTGAAGAATGAGGGGAGCTGACAGAGGGGAAAGAAACAATGGCACAGAGGCCCGAGCTGCTCGTGGTCAGGATCTGTGACAGGAAGACACCTGGGGCAGGAGAAGCACCTGATTTCCCTGTGTTAGACCTTTTTCCTTATTATCTCCTCAACTCCAGCCCCTAGTCTCCAGAGAAAGGTCCGGGTTCCAGGGGTTCTCAGGTAAGTTCAGCTTTATCCTGGTGACGGGCACAACTCTCCTCATTCTCTGTGGTTGAGCCTGTTTCTTGCAGAGTGGGGTAGTCGGTCTCACAGAAACATTCAACCCGAATGCTGACCAGCTCTGCTACTTCACGGCCTGGAATTCTACAATCTCACACCATCTGCATGTGGTTTCATTCTGATGGTTTTATGTCTCTCGTAGGGCCAGTGGGATTACCAGGGCCTCCAGGGCCACCTGGCCTTCCTGGGGAACCTGGAGAGAAGGGTTTACCTGGACTTCCAGGCAGGACAGGGCCCACTGGTCCCCCAGGTAAGTTTCTAAAACATGGCCTTCTTCAAAGCAATGCACATACAACACTTGCTTGAACATTTGCTGTTAAGTGTCATCCTTCAGAAAATGCTTCATTATTTTGAAATTATTTCTGCATTCATGTGAATTAAACCATTTATTGATTGATTGAGTAATTGGATTCAGGGTCTCACTACACAGCTCATTTAGTGATCCTTCTGTCTCAGCCTCTCCAACATTGGGAATACAGGCATGCACCACCATGCCTGGTTTTGGGGTGGCACGGCATACCCGGAGTTCTGGGGCCAGCACAGCATGTAGTACCAGGGATCAAATTCAGGTCCCCGTGCATGCCAGGCAGGTGCTTAGGGGTGCCAAGCTATCTCCCCAGCCCCTAAGCCCTTCCCAACAGAAGAGAGTATTTGTTTCACGCTACACCATGGAGTCATATGTTTGTAAACTAATGTTTATTTCCAGAACATGTAAGTTTAAAAATTAAATGATGATATTACATGTACTATTTCTGAGGGAAATGCATGTTCCTTCATACGAGAGAAAAAATTGGGTATGATTATTGTTTGTTAGGATTGTATATTCACGTCCTATCCTTGTATGTTAGTGGATTTTCCTACATTTGCTATCGTTATTTTCTGTGAAGTATATTAGTTTTATGAATGTGAAAGGGTATTCAATTTTATTCTACAAACAAGGTTTTTTTTTTTTCTTATTACACAGACGTCAGCTAAAGAAGAAATGAGAATAGAGAGGCCAAATAAATATGTGTATTCAGGTTTTAGAAGTAATATCTTTCAAGATCCTAAATCAAACTTAAAAAGGAATCTTGAATCAATCATAGTCATACAGTAATAATTCCAAATATTTTTCACTCTCTTAAGTAGGCATTCTAGAGAACACAAGAAGTGTCCTGTATTATGAATGATCATCAGACAGCAGAAAAGAGGGTTTACACTTAGGTTCTGTTCATATTTTTCTGTGCATAACCTATAAAACTTAGGCAAATTAGCTGGGGAGATAGCTCAGTGGCTTAAGCGCATGCCTGGCAAGCACAAGGTCCTGCGTTTGATCTTCAGTACAAATACAAACAAGTAAAAAACAACCTTTGGAAAATTAATACAGAAATTTTGCAAGGTTTTAAATGGGCAGAATTCCTACACACATAAATTCTGGGCAAATTTGGCATGAGAAATCCAGTAGAATTTTTTATTTCCCAAGAGAGTTTCATTTCAAGTCCTTGTAGAGATGAAAACTCCATTAGTACTAAATCTTAGCGGTCCCTGTCAGACACACCAAGGCAGATGCTCTTATGTAAATAAGATGCTGTCATCGCGCTTGTCACTGATGCTGTCTCAAATTCTTGTTTATGTTCTCAAACAATGTATTTCATTTTTCTCCCCCGATTCACAACTGGAAAATCTCTATCCACCCTATGAACTCGGCACATTTTCTTGTTGTTTTGGCTTTGAACGGATCCAGGTCCCAGAGGTATGCATTACTCTGAAATTCCCAGCTCTTGTGTCTGTCTGCTTTCTCAGTGCTCCCACTTCTTTACTGGATTTGCAAGTTAAACTGCTACATTTGCATAGATGGAGGCTGTAGTGTTGATAGATCTTAATGCTTTTGCTTCCTCATTACAGACAGAGGAACCTCAGACGAGCATGTCCTAGTGTACCCTCATTAGATTGTCAGGCCGGTGTGCTAAGCATATGTCATTGCCATTCACGTAGCATGTACAAGTGCGTTTGGAGTCAAATGCCATGACACATGCTGATAAAAGTCCCTTTCGTGAATTCCATTCCTAAAATAAGTAATATCACCACAAAAGAATGGGCCCTGACCACCCAGTAGGGAGCTCCGGCGAGCCTTTCCTGTTACATCCTTATATCCATTTTCAAGGGGCTTTCTTCATATGCTAGCAAGAAAATGTGTGCTGAAACTCCAAGATGTAAAAGCAACATACTATTTTGCATCTCATG
Organism: Myocastor coypus; assembly: GCA_004027025.1. NCBI lineage: Eukaryota > Metazoa > Chordata > Mammalia > Rodentia > Myocastoridae > Myocastor > Myocastor coypus. The sequence continues at coordinate 276,386 of PVJA010000015.1, read as the reverse complement.
TTTTCAAAGAAGATAAAAATGGTTTTCTAAGAAGGCAAAAGAAAAACCGTGAAGCTCACATTCTTTCTGTCCAGGCATCTCTTACTCGTCCTAATCAGAACTGCCCTGAATACAGGAGCCATGTATTAACCTTAGGATCTTTAGAAGAAAACCTTACCCTTTGCCTTTCAGTTCTGCATTGTTAGCCGGGTGTGGTGGCACACACCTGTAATCCCAGCACTCGGGAGGCTGAGGCAGGAGGATCGGTGTGAGTTCAAGACCAGCCTGGGCTACAAAAGTGAGCTCAAGGCCAGCCTGAACTGCATAGTGAGACCCTGTCTCAAAAAAGACCAAAAAAAAAAAAAAAAAAAAAAGAAAAAGGCAAACAAACAATTTTTAAAGCTGTAATAAGTTTTTATTTCAAATTTACCTATGATTGCATGTAGCAATTCATTTGAAGATAACATCAAATTCTAAGTCCTAAGTACCAGCCATACGTGCCTCCAGCCCTACTCTGCCACCATGGGAGAAGTCCCAAGGTATTTGGAGAAGATGGGAAATGCTCCCCCGTGTCCCTATAAAGTCATGTGTAGGGAAAGAGCCAAGCTGGATGCTGAACTTGATGTATTATGAAACTGTTGTGTCCCTGCGTCATCCGTGTTTTCACACCACATGTTTTAAGAGTTCAATTCCGGGGGCTGGGGAGATAGCTCCAAGGCACAAGTGCCTGCTGGGCAAGTGAAAGGTCGTGAGTTCGAACCCTGGTCCCACAAAAACAAAAACAAAAACAACAAAAAAAAAAAGAGTTCGATTCCGAACAGCTTAGGGTGTTTGAGTTCATTTTACACAGGCTCATGAGGAATTCTACAGACTAAGCTTTTGTGGGGATGGCTCCATTTTTCTAGCATTTTCTTGCTACTTTGTCATGTCTATTGTGACAGTTATCATCCACAGTCATGTGAATTTTAAAAGGACCATAGCTAATCAGAGGGCATATTTTCAAACACATTTCATTTCTTAGAATTCATCATGTACGTTTGAGGGGTTCTTAGGCCGGGGATGTGGCTTAGTGGGAAAGTAACTTGTATAGCATGTATGAGGCTCTGGGTTCAATCCCGCGTACCACAGAAAAGAGTAAGAAGAAGAGGTGAGGGGACAGAGGGAAGGAGAGGAGAATTATTAAGACTATACAATGTGGAATGTGGCGGTTGAGAGCACTGTCCTGGACCTAGAGCATCCCAGACTGTAATGTGGATTCTGCTATGCATTTGGGTGTGTGCCACTGCTTACTTGGTTTTCCTACCTATCACTGTCTAATAACAGCACACACGCATTGTCTTTTTGAGCAGGTGTTGTAGGACAGAACTTGACAGTGGGTCTGGTACACGAGAAAGCATTTGGCAAATGTGAGCTGTCAGCAGTATTGCTTAGGGTCATTCCCTGGCATTTGTGGGATGCTTATAGAGCAAGTGAATGAAGTATTAGCGAAATAAAAGTCTCTTAAAGATGGAATGTAAGCAAAGTGTTAAAAATATGAGACCCTTAGTGAGATAGTTCTACAGGTGAGATTAGTGTGCACCTCCAATGTTAGGCAAAACCCAAGTCCCGTCTCAGACCTCTGCACTTTGAAACTCTGATTTCTAAAGAAGGAGCCAGATTCTGAAATGTGGAAGTTAGAACTGAGCTTTACTGTGTGCTTCTCAGTCCTCAGTGACACGTGAGTCCAATGAGGAGTTTGCAGACATAAGAATGCCTGGGCCCCACCTCAGAAATGCCTAGGAAGCATCTGTAGGGGTCCCAGCAGCAGTACCTGGGCAAAGCTCCCCACCTGAGCTTCTTGGGCAGCCAAAATTGAGGGCACTGCCCAAGTCATGTCTTGTCACCCTGTAAAGTACTATCTCTGGAAGGGGGCCACATGCATCAGGCTATTGTTCCAACTTAGAACAACTTGAGTTCATTGTAGTGTTTAGTCAAGGCTAAAGGTCCTTGCGTCAGCACCTATGGAAATTCTGTTTGGGTAACAGATGCTAGGGAAACCTACCTGAGCGCCGTGTAATGAGGCAGGGAAGCTGTGTGGTGGTGACACTTAGGAACGCTGAAACATCTTTTTTCTTCCCTACTTTATTGTTAAAGAGTACGAAATAGTGATAGAAAAAGAAATGCAGCATTAGAAACAATACAAGATTTCACTAAGCAAAGTAACAGGAATTCAACAATGGTTGCTGTATTACATGATGCTATCTTTAAATTAGTTGCTGAGGTTACCAGATATGAATATGTAAAGTTCACTTAAAGAAAAAAACAAAACAATAACAAAGAAGTTGTAAGAAATTCAAAAGAGGAAAACAAATCAGAGTTTAAAAAAAAATTCAGCATTAACTGCTCCCTTCAAAAGACCAGTAGAAACCGACGATACAGTTATCCAAACTATCCTGCATGGATGCCTAAACATATTTCTCCTTTCCTCATCCCAGCTTTTCCTTCACTGAAGGATTTCTTTCTGTTTCATAGTACCTGTTATATCTTGTAGATTTTCAGGACTCTTTCAGGTTCTCATGCTAGTGAGATAATGCTATGTTTGCACATGTGGATCTGATTTATTTCATTTACCCGTGTAGTCTCTAGCTTGGGCCCTCTTTTAAAGGCACTTGTGGATGGCATCCCAGCAAAAAAATGGCTCAAAGACGAGAAATCCTGTGAAGATCATCAAATTATTTTTGCTTCAGCCACTGTTCCGTACTTCTCACGCTTTGTTCATGGTTTCCTGCTGCCAGTCATTCCTTCAGTCAATAAATGCCTCCTTGGAGCTGTCCCTGTAGTCCCACATTGAGTAAGATGAGTTCCTTCACCCCAGGAATTCAGACCGCATTACTGAAAATTCTTCTTTACATTTCAGTACAGAGATAGAGGTGTACAGAGCCAGAGGTGTACAGAGCCAGAGGTGTACAAAGCCAGAGGTGTACCCTTAGCTGGAAGAGGCAGAAAGGAGCATATGAATCTGTCACACATGTGCCTGTTCCAATTTCAGGTGAACCTGGGCCACCTGCAGGTATGGACACCTGTCCTCGAATCCCAGGGCTTCCTGGAGTTCCAGGCCCACGAGGACCAGAAGGAGCCATGGGGCCCCCAGGAGAGCAAGGGCCCCCGGGACCAGGTATAAACTTTACATTGGTCATTGTTTGCATCGTATGTTGCTGAATATATACAATTTCCTATTTTAAACTTTTAATATGGAGATATTCAAATGCTTAGGCATGCACTGACTCCATCTACAGAGCCCTCCTGTCGTTGTGTTGGACTTCACTTGTCTTCTAGATTTGGCCAGCTTCTGGGCGTGAGCTTACCCAACCTCTTAGCAACCGAGTAGATGCCCCATTAACCATTGCTAAGAGCTGCTGACTCCTTTGAATTGAAAAGTACTGAGTTAGGATTCAGTGCAGCAGAAACAGAGCCTCTGAACAGGGAGGGGGATGAGCCACTTAGACGAGGGTGATGGAGCCGGAGCATGCCTCTCGGCTTTGGCCTGACTCACTTGATCAGTCTGAGCGTTGTCCAGTCGGTGTCGTGGTGGCAGGATCATTAGTATTCAAGCCAAGCTGTTCTTACAAGAGGTATTCTCTAAGTGGCCTCTTAGACCACTCTCTAAGATTGTCTCTTCATGAAGCCTCCTACAATGGGTAAATCTGTGCCTGGGGTTGAGGAAGCAGTGGTGTCTTTAGACTTGCAGCAGTGTCTACGAATCCAGACACCTGAGTGCAGCTTCCCGGAAGAGGAGGCAAAAGCTGGTCCCTCTTCCGCTTCTCCCACTGCTTTGCTTTGCTGTAATTGAAGTTCCTTTGGCTTTGGACTAAAGGAATTAGCAGCAGAAGTAAATGCTGTAGTACTGTCCCTATTTTTCTCTTAGTTTCCCCCATTCAAGAAGCTAAGTAACCAAGAATCTCAACTGGAGTCTCAGTGTTCCGGGGTAGGGACCGAGGCTGCCCTGGGAGCTTCCTCAAATTAGCCTGAGGCTTGTTTGTATTTGCTGTATTGAATCTGTGTTTGTGCACAGTGTTAATCGGGAGTCCATTGTAGTGACTCCCCTTAATAGCCCTTGAACTTTGAGACTTGGGCCAGTGACAACTTCAACTTTCTTGCTTTGGCACTTGTTACATGGCAAAAGTCTTCTGTCAGTTGGTGGAACTGGTCACTCAAACTCATTTTAAAACCAAGATGTAGGGCTGGCTAGATAGCTCAGGGGACTGCTTAGGCAGGCACAGGGGTCAGGGCTTGAACCCTGGTGTGCTGTGCCTGCCCCCAGGGTGAGCTGAGACCATGACTAAGGCTGGGTGTGGTGGCATGCGCCTGTAATCCCAGCACTTGGGAGGCTGAAAACAGGAGGATCACTATGAGTCCAATCTGTGGCGTGAGACCCCGTAGACTCTGTATTAAATACATTTAGAAAAACCCCCAAGTAGTACAGTAGGATATCCTACACATGCCAGTTGCACACTGTGAGGCTCAGACAGGAAGATCAGAAGTTTAAGCCAAGCTTGGGAAGTTTAAGTACTTCATAAGACCCTGTCATGTGGGGGGGGGGGGAGATAGAGACAGAGAGGGAGAGACAGAGAAAGGAAGAGAGAGAGAGGGAAAGAGAGAGAAAGGATGTAGAACTTGGGATGACAGCCCTAGGTAAATCCTTAGTACCACAATAAATGGATAGATGATAGATAGATAGTAAGTAGCTAATAGATAGATACAGATATAGATCAATAGATTGATAGGTGAAACTAAGCTAACATACTATGCATATATTTGCCATGTCAAGAGTTGGGGCCACTGATTAAAGGAAAAATGCCTGTCAAATAGAAGATGTGACCTGTAATGAGTATGCAAATTCAATTCAGGAAGCGCTTCCCAGTTCCCGCGACTCTTTAAAGCACTATCGCTGTGGGTGATACCAAGACAAATGCGCTATTCTCCCCTTCTCGACTCTTCCACACTCATGGTAGAAGCAACCCCTGAGCCTCAGTCATGGAGATGATGATCCACGCTTTAAAGGGCTTCCAAGCCAAAGGCATTGGGGTTCTTCTGCACAGGTGTTACATTCGTGTAGCAGACGGCTGAGCTGCTGAGACCCCAGCCAGAGCCAGCACAGGAGCAGAGCTTCAAGGATTGGAGACATGGGCCTTGGAGGAGCCAGAAGTGTCCTCCAGGGAGGCAGGAAAAGAGTGGAGGCAGGTTGGCCCAGTAACCCCCAGCTAGTGAGCAAGGATGGCCTTCCCACCTGAGGACCAGGCGCGCACACCCTCGCTCCCAGGAGTGCTACAGCACAGTCTGAACTTTACCTAGATCTCGGTGACATTTGTGTACGTTTGCTTCAGAAACCCGAGCTGTGTTACATGAAAGCTGTTCTGGGCCTCATGCCAGAACCACGGGGCACAGAGGGAGCTGGAGCCTGAGCATAGGTGCTTTGAAAAGCCATGCAGATGATCCTAGCAGGCAGCCAGAATCAAGACCCATGGCTTTCCCCTGACATCAAAACTGATACCCTGAGAAGGTGGGATGCAGCTGTCATGACAGTGTAGAAAATAACCGAGGTAGCAAAGAAAAAATGCCTCTTTGTGCACTAAGTTCTGTGCAGCTTGGCGGTGCTCTTGTGTGTATACAAGATTCTCTCTCTGCAGGACGTGAGCTTCGGAAAGAGGCGTGCTTAGTGTCCGCCAGTTGCAGGGCTGGGGCTGCTCTGGCTCCTCGTGCCCCCTCACTGGTGCCGCTGGCCCTGCCTGCTGACCATGGCGACGTGATGAGCGCGCCTCTTCTACAGCATGGGATTATTGCCGAGCAGAACATGCTCAGTCCTTTGGGGGAAGTGTCCTTGTCCCCCTCCCCACCTCACACCTGCTTCACGGCCCAGATTCCCCAGGACCCTCTGGGCCCTCTGTGTAGCTGCTGCTCTTACATCCTGACTTATCATTAGGCCCTGTCTTCTCGGCCTACGTATTTTGTGCCTCCTCCTGGCCCAGGACCAGGGATCTGAGGTACAGATCCAGGTAGGGCATGCTGTGGGCTTTGGCGTGTGCTGGGCTCTGCTGTGGCTGCTCAGTTCTGCTGCTACAGCCTGAGAACAACACAGATGATACGTCCGTGGGCAGGCGTGGCCAGCAGAACCATGGCCACAAAGCTGTCAGGAAGGCTCGCAGGTTATGATTTGCCACGCAGCTCACACTGGAGGCCATAGGCGCTTGTAGGCAGGATTTCTCATATTCCGTGTCGGATTTCTGCACATCCCTGTGTTACAAGAGGTGTGAAATGAATACTCAGGAAGTGACTTCATGATTGTTGGGGTAACCTACAGCGTGGGGCAGGGTTTCTCAACCTAGAACTGTCCATGTTGGTGGCCAGAAGCCCCCTTCTCCTAGAGGCCTGTCCTGTGTGTTGTAGTAGCACCGCAGGCTTCTGTGCCTCCACATGCAGGTGTTAGTGTCCTCCCACATGGGACAACCACAGCACAACAATGTGTCCAGACATTGCCTAACGTTCTTGGGTTAGCAGAACTACCCAGTGTTGAGAACTGTTTGTGGAGGAACAAGTACAGTAGGAGATGGGACGTGGTGGCCTGAGCCTGGGGACAGCTATTTAGTAAAGGGGAAACATCCTCATTACACAAACAAATACAAAACATAAAGAAAAATATTTCAAAGGGCATTATTGCATGTGTACTTTTTGCCTTATTCTGCACATGTCCTTAAAGTGACCTTCAGCATAGTCTTTTGTAAACTGCTCTGCTAAACATGCCACTTCTTTTCTGTCAGTCCATATTTTCCGGCACTATTATCTGCCCTGGCTGCAGAACACTGAGTTATTGGATGAGTTATAATTTATTAAACCACATTCATAAATTATTTATTGATTGCTTTGGAGCTAGCTGCTCTGTAAGAAAGAAATTAATCTAAGCAGGCCCTGCCCTTTGGAGCAACAGGCTGGAGGAAAAGTGAAGGCATTGAGCAAATCAGGACAGATGTGTTGAGAATTAGCGCAGGGTCATGTGGGAGCACACCCTGAACGGAGGGAGCCAGCGTCGCAAGCGGCTTTGAAGGCTGGGTTCTCGAAAGCTTTCTACAGCATCTGTGTCCCCTAGAAAGCTTGATAAATGCAGATTTCTGGGTCCCATGCTGGACGCCGGCTCATTGCGAATCTCAATGATATTCCTAATTTCTAACACATCCCTGGGTTCTATCACCTTCAGCCCAGGAATGACTTAAAAGAATGACTCTGATTTAAGACCTTTTGCACTTCTCATGGGTTATGATAGGCAGCTTTTGGGTAATAAGGTTGAGGGTGCTGCTGGACACCCTAAAACATCCAGGGCAGGTCTCTAAGAGAATGGGGCTTCTGGCCACACGGGCTGATAGTTCTAGGGTGAGAAAGCCTGCCCCACACTCTAGGTTACACATAAAAGTTGTTTACCCAAAAGCTGCTTATGATAAGTAACTTTTTGGATAATGTGCTTCTCACTCTAAGCATCTCTGATTATGAAAACACATTATAGCTACAAATAGAAATTCTAAAACTAGACTACATCTATTCAATCATATGGCCTTTCTCTGACTCAGTTCCCTTACTGTAAAAGAAGAGAGAACTATGAGTTCATTGTCATAAAAAAAAAAAAAAAAAAAAAAAACACTTAGAACAATCTGTTCGCTGCTGTTATTATTGTTTCCTTCAAGTAAATTAGTGGAGTAGAATTTCTCCTCTGTGTGTGTGTGTGTGTGTGTGTGTGTGTGTGTGTGTGCGCGCGCGCGCTCAGGGTCTCACTATCCAGCTCAGATTCCCAGTGATCCTATTTTTTGCCTCTGACGGGCTGGGGTTACAGACATGCAGCACCACATCTGGACTCCATCGTTGGCTCAGTGTGCCTGGGGGCGGAGCCAGGGCAGCATGCTGTACCAGGGATCAAACCCTGGCCCTGCACTTATCTAAGTGAGCGCTTAGTCTGCTGAGCTGTCTTGCCAGCCCTAAAATAGCTTGATATAGTTTTATTTCATTTTTATTTTTTTATGTATTTAGTACAAGGTCTATAGGGTCTCATTACACAGATCAGACTCGTAGTGACTCTCCTGTGTTCAGCCTCTCAAATGCTGGGATTGGAGGTGCACGCCACCAGGCCCAGTCTCAATTGCTGTCTCAGGGTGTCGTGGGGGCAGGGCCCACAATGCCGATTAAATCCTCCCACGTGTCTGCCTAAGCAGGTTCTTTAGTCTGCTATGCTATCTGGCTGGCCCAGAATTTCTACTTAAAGAAATAGGTAAATATGTGAAAAAGGAAAAAATATATATATTTTTTTAAATAGCCCCCAAAAGAAAAAAAGAGGCAGAAATAGTATTTTCAAAATATAGCAAAGATATTATCAAAACAGTCTCAAAATTGAATGTATTAGGGGCAGCAGTGGTTCTCACAGTGTGGGCTGTGAGGCTTGCAGCGTCTCAGGGCATTTTTGGAAATGCCGACTTCCGGCAGCGCCAGCCCGGTCCTCTTGAGACAGATGCTGGCGAGCTGGAGTCGGAATTTCTTTGAGCATTGCTCCCTGGAGTGGCAAGCTATGTCTTCAGGATGCTGCTTGTGTGCGTCAGTCGGGGAAGGTTAGCACTCGGGGGTACAAGGGGTACCAGGAGACCACGTGGGAGGGCTCAGCACTGCCAAGAGGCTGCCTGGGACCTTTGATCCTGCTAGCTCCCCCGAATCAGATCAAGCCTTCTAAATCCTCCTACGTCCTTCACCCGACGGGGCCTGTGCTTAAGCACAGGGTTCCCGACACAGACCGGAACTTATTTATTTGATGGGCTCCAGAACAGACTCACAGAGGCCCCAGCTGTCTGCTCTGCACACTGCCTGCCCCTGGCTCTGCCCGGCCAGTCTCCTTCCCTCCTGACATGTGAGCCTGGAGTCCTGAGGCTGCCTGGATAAGGCCTGGGACAGTCAAGGCAAGGCTCGTCCTGGTACCCAGCAAGCACCGCGCTGGATGCTGAAGGAAAAGCTACTTTCAAAAAGTGTTTTTACCTGGCTGCAAACTTGACACCCAGCTGAATCCTCTTCATTTCCAGTCGTCCTTCCACCTAGGCTTTAAAAAAATATGAAGGATAATATTTAATTAATATTAACTAATAATTTCAAAAATAGAAATACAGTAACAGGAAGAAAATGGGAAAGCCTCCGTGTCCATGCCACCTCAGCCTATGACTTTAAATCTGGCCGATCCCTTTCCTGGCTCGATGAGCTCATCAAGGTCGAGTTGCCTGACCTCTCAGAGCTTCAGTGACCCTCGCGAGGCTCCATGCAGAAGGGGCCTCTGCCCCAGCTCATGCCATCAGGAAGACTAAATTATCAGCACAGTGAGGCAGGGGGCGGCCCCAGCGGGCAGGTGGGCACACGCCACTGCCAGCAGGAATCACACCGTCTTCACCATCACTGTTGTGAATTTTTGTACAGGGTGCAAAGGAGAACCTGGGACAGATGGCAGGAGGGGTGAGGATGGCTTTCCTGGGCCACCGGGGCCTCCTGGACACAGAGGCGACAGTGGAGAGGCTGGATGCCCTGGCGCACCAGGTAAAGAGCTTCCGTTTCTTCTCTTTTCGCGCTGGAGGCCACGGCCCTTTTTCCTCTGCCCTGCTGCTGCTAAAGGCATCTGCCTTAGATAACAGCTCAGCAGGCATCAGGGAGACAAAGGCACCTAGGGAGAGCCAGGTGCATCTCCTGGGATTGCACAGCTGCGAGACCCTCACAAAGCTCGTCCAGCTCCTGCACTCTCACAGTGAGTGATCTCCCCGATCACTCGACATCGTGGCAGCCGGCTTGGTGGCTGCTCACTTTTCAGTGCCTTCCTTGGAAGTCCAGCAGCCTGGCTGGGGTCAGGGCACTGGCCTCCCATAGACAAGGCCATGGATGCCTATCACCAGTGCATCAAGGAAGGGGAGGGTGGGGACAGGAGAAGGGAGAGGGAGGGTGGCACTTAGGGAGCGGGGCCCCACAGGCTGTATGACGTAGTGGCATCTTCAGAGAGTATGTGGGAAGGCATGCAAGCGCCAGTCCAGGTTGATACTGAATAATAGTGCGTGAAGAGGGCTGGGTGGGATCTATAGTGAAAAGAAGCTCGCGTGTCTTAACAGAGGGAGCCGTGCACTCCCGTGACCCCAGCATTCTGGGAGGCAGAAGCAAGAGGATTGAAAGTTGGAGCCCAGTGAGGGCGACTCAGTGACTTAGCAAGATCCAGTCTCAAAATAAAAAGGGCTAGAGCTGTGGATTCAGCTCAGTGAAAAGGGCCTGGGCTCAAACCCCAGTAACACACACACACACACACACACACACACACACACACACACACACATTTTGTTCTGTAGATTGTCCAAGTTTTGTATAACTGTTCAACTTCTCATCTGCCAACAAGAACCCTAGTACTAGGGCTTCTTCCCTCTCCTGGCCCTCATAAAAGAAGAAATAAATAGTGGTACGTGTGGGTCCCCAGGAGCCCCTTGTGCCCCTCAGACTGAAGCCTGCTGCTTGCTGGGCCTGGGGAGAGTGTTTGGTCCTGGGGATCGAACTCAGGACCCTTTCTGCTGTGCTTGCTGTCACTTGTCACCCTCCACTGAAACGTACACTCACAGAGCACAAGGCTCTCCTGCTAATGTAGTGCCCACACCTACAAGCTACTTGAACTAAACCCAGTCCCCCTCCAGGAATCCCTGCAGATGTCACAGATGTCAAGTCCCCTGTAGAAAAGGGCACAGTATTTACATGCGACCTGTATACGTCTTCCATGTACATTAAACGACCCCAAGGCTTCTGATAGCGCCTAATGTAAATGCTTCTAGGTGTGGGTTATGCTGCAAGGCTCAGGGACTAATGCAGGGGTGGGAAGTCTCCATGTGCAAGTTTTAAGAGTGTTTTACGTCTACAGTTGGTTGAGCCTACAGTGTAAAAACGATGGCTCCAGGAGGCCGCTGGCGGCTAGGTGGCTGTGCCATGTACACGGCATGATGTGGGGGGAATTCCTGAGACCGGGCCCTGTCTCAGTGACTTCCTTTTGTTGCTGAGACAAAACACCCGACACCTGAAGTTCAAGGAGGGAAAGGTTTCTTCAGCTCAGTTTGCGAAGCTTTCGGTCCATACTTAGCTGGCTCCAAGGCAGAGTGGCACGTGGAAGAGGGCAGCAGTTCACGGTGGCAGAAAACAGCAGAAGCAGAAAGAGCTAAAAAAAAAGGAGGAGAGAGAGAGCAAGCCTCTTCCCCTTCCTTATACTGAGCACAGGCTGCCCACCCTAGGGTGGGTTGTAGCACTCACACCCCTGATCCCACCGCTGGACCCTGAGTGGTAAACTCTAGAATCCTGAGGCTTTGGTTGGGGGGGAACGCCTAGTCACAACCATAAGGCCACATCCTTCTTCATTCTGTTCCCTCAGTGCTTCCTGCAGCCTGGGACAGAGGTACAGAAAGTGGCTGTTGAGTGGAACTCCTTCACCTGTGTGCTTCTTTCTTTATCCCTTCAGGTCCTCCTGGTCCAACTGGTGATCCTGGCCCCAAAGGGCGTGGGCTGGGCTACCTCAGCGGCTTCCTCCTAGTGCTGCACAGCCAAACGGATGAGGAGCCCGCCTGCCCCATGGGGTTGCCCCGGCTCTGGAGTGGGTACAGCCTGCTCTACTTGGAAGGGCAGGAGAAAGCTCACAACCAAGACCTCGGTAGGGACCCTCCGCACGCCCTACCCCTGGCAGGGTGTAGAGAGCAGCTCTTGGCTGATGAGTTCAGACCCATCAGCTTCTTAAATGGTCACCAATCTTTAGGGGGTTGATATTATTTTAATTATGCTAATTTTCAACTAATTCTACTAAATCTGTGACTTATGAGATGCTAAAGAGTCTCATTCTGGATATGGCTATAATCTGGCTACTTATTGCTTGCTTTTTTTAATTTTTAATTTTTTAAAATTTTATTTTATTAGCCAGGTGTGGTGATGCACACCTGTAATCCCAGCACTCGGGAGGCTGAGGCAGGAGGATTGGTGCAAGTTCAAGACTAGCCTGGGCTACAAAAGTGAGCTCAAGGCCAGCCTCAACTGCATAGCGAGATCCAGTCTCAAAAAAACAAACAAAAAAAAAATTTATTTATTTTTATTACTTTTAATAAGAAATAACAACATGATAGTTTCAAAACAAGTTAGTAGTACATTCGCAATAATTGACACATTGCATATTGTTGTTCTCGTAATAGTTATACAGAGCACAGGGGGTGGACATGATAAATTTTCTAATTGATATTGGTAAGGAAAGAAAAAAGAAAAAAATATCTTCTCTTTGAACTGAGAAGAAGTAGTTGTATACATAGTCCAATGTTCCATAATTGCATTGGGTTACTGGTGAAGTTGGTAATGTTGGAGACTGTTGATTTAAGCCTCTTACAGTTCATCATAGTAATCTAGCTCTGCGTTTTATTCCTCGTAATTAAGCTTTTCCACTGTGTGATCAAGGGCAAGTCAAAGCAAGACCTGCATAACAAAACATTCATCTTTTATATCGTTCAAGGTCAAATCTCCTCAGGATTAACTTTGGAACCATGAACTGTGCTCTGCAGAACTACTGTCAGTGTTAGCCTTGGTTGGCAAGATGGCCCAGTGGTTTAAAGTGCCTGCTTAGGCTTGCTTTTATCCTTTTAAATTTTTAAAAAATATATTTAATACAGGGTCTACAGGGTCTTACCACACAGATTGGACTCATAGTGATCCCCCTGTTTTCAGCCTCCCACGCACTGGAATTATAAGCGTGCACCACCACGCCCAGTCTCAATCCTGTCTCAGCACACCCGGGGGCAGGACCAGCACAGGACATGGGGGACCCAATCCTGGCCACTGCACTCTGCCTTAGCAGGCACTGCGATCTGGCTGGCCCTTTTTTTTTTTTTTTTTTTGCCCACTTTTAAAAGTGTTTATGAAATGTTTCTTTGAGTATCTCAATAGCAATTACAGCTCACAACGACAACAACAAAATCAAAGCAACCATCAGTTTAAATGTTTGCTATGCATTAGATACTACCTTTATATAAAGTGATCAGTTATTTGCTCTTTAAAAAGGATACTTCTGTGGTGTAAAGAAGTATCTTTAAAAAGGATACTTCTGTAGGAGGGTGAGGCAGGAGGAACACAAGTTCAAGTCCAGCCTAAGCAACTTAGCCACTTAGCTGAGACCCTGTCTTTTTTTTTTTTTTTAATGTATTTGGCACAGGGTTTCACTATGCCGCTTGGACTCATAGCAATCCTCCTGTTTTCAGCCTCCCGAGGGCTGGGATTTCAGGCGTGCACCAACATGCCAGGTCTTTGTGGCCAGCTCAGTGCACACAGGGGTGGGGTTGGTGTGGTACAGTAGCAGGGATCGAATCCCAGTCCCTGCCCTTGCCTAGCAAGTGCTTTGTCTGCTATCTTGCTGGCCTGAGACCCTGTCTTAAAAAGTAAAAAAAAGAAAAGAATGGAGATGTAGCTCAGGGTGATGCCCAAGTATGGAATAGTAATAATAATAATAATAATAATATTCATAATAATAAAGAATCCTTCCAGGATAGGTTTATAGATCTATAACATGCAGCTGTCATTTCCACATGTAAATTAGTTCAGGGATGTGCTGAGCCTCTGCGTTTGCGTGCAGAGCGAGCTGTGGGGGCTCCTGTGAGCTCTGCCAGGCCCCTGCCACCTTCGGCTCCCCAACCCACTCACTTGCGGGCAATGTGCCTGACTTCGAAGGCCCCCCGGGGGGCCTTGCTCACTCTTCCCTTCTTTCTTCTTTCTGCCTACTGGGGATTGAATTCAGAACCTTTGCCCCGGGCTACATCCCCAGACCTATTTATTTTTTGAAGTTTTGGGACAGGAACACCCACCCCCCACCCCCGCAGGTTGCTGAGCCTCCCAGGCTGGCCTGGGGCTTCCCACTCTCCTGCCTCAGAGTGCTGGGGCTGCTGGAGAGCACGCCGAGGCCCGGCTTCCCTGCCCACTCTCAGTAGTAGATCGTGAGTCACAGGGAGCAGCTCTGAGGCAAGGCTGACGGTGAGTCTTATGTAGGCAGGTACACTTGCAGAACAGCGACCCAGCATTACTAAGGGTTAAAGGCACAGGTGGAGGCCGGGGGCTGGCAACTGCCTACCTACATTATCATCTTTATGTTTCCACTGCACTGTCGTGCTTCCCATTGCAATGACCTGCTGCCTTTGAGCACGGGTAGAGGGCGTGGGGAAGGTGACTATCTCAGACCTGTCTGCTCTCTCCTCCTCGGCCTTCTGTGCCCTGGGAAATGGCATCGGTCTCTTGCCCGCCTGGCCTTGGCCAGTCTGGCTCCTGTTCTGGTCTAACCAGTGCCTATCCGAATGCCCCAGAGAACCCAAGTTCCTCCAAGGCCCTTGGCCTCCTGTCTGATTTATCTGTGAGCCGAGCACACACACAGAGGAGGCCACTCTCCTCCATGGCTCCCAGACCCAAGCTGAGCTTTGAACTCGCTGGGCCTCACACTCTGTGCCTCTGCCTCTCCACGGAGGCGGCCATGGCCACAGCTGGCTCCATCCTGCGTGCATTAGTATCTTTTTCCAGCCAGGCTTCGCGAGGCCCAGGAATCCTTGCTTCTCATTCTGAGTCTTGCTGGCTCGATTTTCTGCTCTGCTCACCCTTTCTGTCCTCGATCCCAAGTTCCCTGAGGACAGGTACATTGCTGCTGCTCTGGAGCACCTGTGGGAGAGGTGAATGGATAAGAGCTGAGCCGCAGGACTGTGGCGGCGGCTTTGGTGAGGGCCAGAGCAGGTGCGTGAGCGCCACGCGTGGGAGAGGCCGCTCACACCCCATCCGTCGTCTCCTCTTCCCTTGAGGTCTGGCCGGGTCTTGCCTTCCCATGTTCAGCACGCTGCCCTTTGCCTACTGCAACATCCACCAAGTGTGCCACTATGCCCGGAGGAACGACAAGTCCTACTGGCTGGCCAGCGCCGCACCGCTGCCCCTGATGCCGCTGTCCGAAGAGGAGATCAGGCCCTACGTCAGCCGCTGCGCGGTGTGCGAGGCCCCGGCGCAGGCGGTGGCCGTGCACAGTCAGGACCGCTCCATCCCGCCGTGTCCCAGGACCTGGAGGAGCCTCTGGATCGGGTACTCCTTCCTGATGGTGAGTGCTGTCCGCCTGCTCTTTCTCCTCGTGTCTGTCTGCACCGGGCGCTAGCTACTTCCCGCACACACCCAGCACGCTTCCTGTTTCTTCTGCGCAGATTGCGTTTTGGTCTTGATAGCACGATTCAGGAAAAAACAAATGTGACAAGCAGGCTGCCTGCCTGTGTCTGAGCCCTAGTCCTGTTCTGTCGTCCGGGCAGCACACAGGAGCTGGGGCCCAAGGCGGAGGGCAGGCCCTTACCTCACCAGGCAGCTGCCTGCAGGACTTCCGAGCGGCGCCATTCCTAGAATGCCAAGGCCGACAGGGAACCTGCCACTTCTTTGCAAATGAGTACAGCTTCTGGCTGACCACGGTGAAACCAGACTTGCAGTTTTCCTCTGGACCATCACCAGACGTCTTAAAAGATGGCCACGCCCAGCGGCAGAAGATCAGCCGGTGTCAGGTCTGCCTGAAGCAGAGCTAGAGAAGGGGAAATTCACCATCTGGGTGAGAAGACACTGCCCGGGGAGCCAGACTTCTCCCAGGGCTGCGTTAAGAAGCTCACTGGTGTTCCTTGAGCCCACGCTCACAGCCGCCTGGGGCTCACTTAATTCCATAGGCCTCCGCTTCCTCCTCCATGTGTGGGTTTGTTTTGATGCTCAATCTAGATGAAACCCACATACGCTTATTTTATTGGGGGTGATGGGAAAAATAGGCTTTATTTGAAAACATGCTAATTCCGAGGAAACGAGTAGATGAAGAAGGCCAGCTCCCAAATTACATTACGGAAAACTTCATTCAGGGGCTAATGGCATCTCCAACAATTGAAGTCAATTACTTCACAATACAGTGGAGTTCTGGATAGATTTTATTGGAGAAAATAAATAGGCCAACAATGAAACTAGAAAGTAGAGATTTTCAGGATTTCAAAATGATTTCCTCTGTAATCTATTTCTTTCCCATGCACTTTAAACAATTGTAAAACCATGACCCAAAGAGATTTAAAAAAGAAAAAAAAAAAAAAAATCCACGCTGCCAGTATTAACAGTTCATTTCAAAGCAGAATGAATCATTATGCCGGGAAGGCTCCATTCGCTGTATTCCAGAGCTGCGGCATTAGCATAAGCCCATCACAGATGAATATAAAACATTATGTTCCCTTCTGCACATTTCAGAGAATAGAAATGTCTACTTTGGCAAGTCTTTTGAAAAGTAGCAATTATGGAAGAAAATATATTCAATCAGGGATTAGCAACCTAAAAGCTATTAATGAATATTAAGGTAGTGATTCACAGAAATTGACTCTCAGTGACAGTGAGTTTCCGAACAGGTCGTTTTTCCCGAGGACCTGCGTGTCCTTGGAGCTAATGGGACTGAGGCCACATGGGGGTCCCTGAAGCCTCCCCAGGAGGACCTTCAGAGCTGTGGAGCCTCCTCGAGGCCTACAGGGGACACTCCCCCACCCATATATGTAATGGCAGACCACGAGGGAAGGGGCAGCTGTCACTGTGGGCATGGAAGTTCAGGGCTGGCTTTATTAAACTTAGGCAAGACAATTCATTGAAGTCAGGGTCATCCTCCCCTGTGAGGAATGCCTGGGACTATTCTTTTAAAAATATACGAGAACAATCTATACCTTGAACTTTATGTTCCTCTGCTGAGCTTACACAGCACAGTGTTTTGACAAGTGTTTAAAAACCTTCCTATATTTCACACTAGCATTGATCCAAGGCCTCAGCTGATGTTTGGCATTAGTTTCTATAAAACTCTAGAAGATATGTCAGCTTATAATGAGTGCATTTTTTAAGTTGTAAAAGAAGTGTTCTATTTTGCCAAGAATCTAGTGATCTAGTCTTTTTTTTGTTTTGTTTTGTTTTTCTTTTGTGATCTAATCTTATAATCAAAAGGTTTGTTAGAATCGCTTTAGGAAATTCACCTCCCTCCTTGACAGAAAATATTATTTTGCAGGAAATCAAAGAAATTACTCACAAAAGTGACACTCATTTTAGTACTTAGTTTGAGTGTACTTAAGCATAATTGAGAGAAACTCAATTAAAATTTGGTTTATAAGAAATGTTTTTCTTGTTCAACTTTGATTACTGATGAGGTCTTCTTTGCAGCATAAATTTCAAATGGGTTTTGCTATACATCACTCAGCATTTATTTTAAGAGTATTTTCTCATGAAAGAAAAGCATGTATAAGATGAGATATTTTCTTGGTATAGCAGAATTATTTCCTAGTTCACTGGCCTATTTGAGTTTTTTAGGACACTCTATTGGTAGACTTTTGAGTGTTTGGAATTTAACCCAGTTTTTACCTTTTTTTGTAATTATTCTTATGTTTCTAAAACCTTTGTCTAGTGTAGAACTCAAGACTCCTCAAAGTCTTCTCATGAACACAGTGTGAGAATGTTGTTTGGAAGAGAGTAGGATCATCTGTGGAATGTCAGCAATGGGTCTTGCTGCTAATTTATTTTAGCTCACCCTGGTATTAGAGTATGACCTTAATGAGCTCTATCAGTAAGCTTTTCAAAACACAGGCTGGATTCAGTAGAAACTTACTTCATGATGAATCCAGAATAGCGAGTGTGAAGCAGCTGAAGACACCAGCAGCATAACAGTTCTCCGTAAGTGAGGCTTAAATGCTGCCCTTTCGCTTTGAAAAAGTATTGCAAGCAGTCAAAGTGGGACTACAAGGAAAAAATGACTTCCTGTTGCAACTTTCTTCACTGGGTATAAGGCAGTTGGCTTTAAAATACATTTGCACTGTGAAGGCCACAGTGTTTTCCTCATCCATTACTAGTGATGACCCATGTCCAGTGTCCCCAGGACTCTCCCTCCTCTTGGGTTGAATGCACCTAGGCTGCTGAGCTGGGGCTCCTTGGAGGATTGCTGCTTGAGTGCCTGGGGCCCGGTCCATCCAGGGAGTCTCCGAGCTGTGCTGTTGAGCTCCACAGACTGAACCCCGAGTCACGGCTTCTTGTGAGCCGTTCCCTCCCTGCTGCCTCCTTAGATCTAGTGTAGCTCATGTCACGGAGTCACCTGTCCTGCAGTAGGCATCTCTGAATGGGTTCCTGCAGCTTCAAATCCCAGCTGTCATGTAAGTTCCCTTCAAATTTGATTTTTTCATCCGTGGGACAGTCCAGAGACTGCACTGCCCACGTAGTCCTGGAGACATCACAGGCGGTGAGGCAGTGTGAAGCGGCCACAGCTTAGGTCTGAGAACATCTCTGGCCACGCGAACTGAGGGCAGCTCTTTAAGTGCTCGCAGCCCCTCGGTGCCTTTTCTCTTTTCCTCAGGAACGTCCTCCCTCAGGTCCCTTGACGTGACAGCTACGCACTTTCATACTGAACTGGTGGCACGCAAGCATGCGAGTCCCCTTGGGGAGACTTCAACTCCCTTCTGTTGCTCCCGGTACAATGAATGGGGCTCCTTCTCATTCCCTAGCATTTCTCTAATGTTACAGCACACTTCTTTCATTCCCTAGCTAAAAGGAAAGCCCCTTGAGGGTAGGCACCAATGCTTACGCATCCTTACATGCTCAGTGCTAGGTAGAGCTGGACATAATATTAACACGTAATTCTTTCGTGCAGTGACAATGCCATAGCTTCATTAGGTGTTTGACCTTAAATTCTATATAAGGTCCTCATTGGAAAAAGGATGGCTAGGAGACACCATTGCTCACATCAAAACACCAGCATGTTCGACGCAGCTGCACCCATTGAAAAGCTCAGCTACCCGACCTCCAGAATAGGTTATTTTTCTAGAAACTGGACTTCAGAAATGATAATTTGAGAAATTTGGCTGAGAGAAAACTCTTTATTGAAATGCAACCTGATCACTCATACTGTAATCTGTATCAGCTCAGAATTTAGGAGCTTGTTAGTACACTGAGTGCCTCTACAAACTCTGTTACTGGTGCTTTGAAGAACAGTCAACAGAATGGTCCAGGAAAACTGGATCTTACTAAAGATTTATTTCAAGCAAACTGTTCTGTGTTCCAGGAAGTGGTAGTAGGGTTACATCGGCTCACTCAGATAATTTAATAATTGTAACCTCTGTTTCTCATGACTGCAAAAATGGTAGAAAGTGAGCATTTCATGTTGGTTAAACCCAGATTTACTGGTTTGGTCACTTTCTAGCTGTGTTATCCTGGATGAGCTCCACAAGTTGCTGAACTTATTTCCTTCATTTAGAAGATAAAATGCTACTCTTATGTTGAAAATTAGATTACCTGTCTAGCACGTAACTGTCATCATGAATTGATTGTGGTCATATCTTCTACTTAAAATTATTTAATATGAAAATATTTCTTGAGCTCTTTGTACAAAGAATTGTGATTCCCTCAGAGGGAAAAAAAACATATACCTATTTTATATATAAAATATGTAAGATATTGGGGCCTGGCAGGATGGCACAGTGGTCTAAGGCACCTGCTTAGGAAAGCTTAGGCGGCTGCAGGGACCATGGTTCGATCCCTAGCACCACATGCTGCGCCAGCTCTGCCCTCAGGGCAGGCTGAGCCAGCCATAAAAATAAATAAATAAACAAACAAAAGTTCTGAAACTAGGAAAAAAAAAAATTCTTAAAAAAATATATAAGATATATAAAGTGGTCAATTTTTAACATCTTTGGGAATGCTGTTTTGTTTAATTTCTCACAGTTACTGTATCACAAAAAGAATACTACAGTTTTCTGCAGAGACATTATCACTAAGTTCTGCAGGCAACAAACGCTGACATTAAAAATCAGTATTCTCCAATTGCCACCGATACTACAGGCTAGAAACTGCACAGTGCAGCTTAAACCACCGTGGCTGCCTGGTCCATCCATGTAAAGTGGTTGAACCTATGATGCTTAATGATTTCCTTCATGGGAAAAATGTGCAGCACGTCCAGCATGTGGCATCCCTTTCTCTAACCTAGAAGACTTTGAACACATACCTTCTGCAAGCTGCTTGCTTTTGCATTGACCCTTAATCTTTTGCTGCAGTCTGATTTATACTACGGCTCATTATACATAAAATCCTGTGATGACTTCCCCAAAACAAGTGTGTTTTCTTTTGTGCCAAAGTGGGCTACTTTCTTTACCTATCTTCATCCCATGGCCTGCACCTAGACATGCCGTAGCAGGAAGAATAAGGACTACTCCGTGTGGTCCTGAGAATGCAGGAGAGGAGAGGATAGGCTGGAGAGGGCGGGATTCTGAGCTCTGGAAACACAGTTCTGCAGACTGCGATGGCTGGTGGGAGAGAAAGAAAGCCAGGCCTCGTGCTTAAGGGCTGCATTGGCCTCCAGGAAGTCCAGGGCTCAGACACCACAGGCCCCATGGGGCTACACAGAGGAACTGCAGGGGTGAAAGTCAACTGTAGAGATGCAAAGTGTAAAATCCTGTTAGCTCCAGCATTGGTGGGTATGTGGACTATGCCTATTCTGTGTTTTGGGTTCCTGTGAGGCCTCTGTCCCTTGGCACCTAAGGTCACCATCCAGGGAAACTGTTCTGAGGTGCACAAAAGTATGGAGGTCCATTTTTTTTTCTTTCATTTGTATGTTTGATAAAGGGCCTCACTATGCAGTTCAGACTCATAGTAATCCTCTTGCTTTCACCCTCCCCAGTGCAGGGGTCATAGGTGTGCGCCAGCATGCTGAGTCTCCTTCGCCATCTCAGAGCACCCTCAGGGTGGGGCTGGCACAGCAGGCAGGTTCAGGGATCAAACCCTGGTCCCTGTGCTTACCAAAGCAGGTGCTTAGTCCACTGAGCTATCTCACCGGTCCTGGAGGTCCACATTGACTCACACTGTAGGCTTGGTTCCTCCCTACCAGCCACCAAGCCCTTCCACAATCCCGCTGTCCAGAAGGATTACTTCCGCAGCCCCTGGGACTACACGCCAAGTGTTTATGATTCTATCAGCCGAAGGTGGAGTTCTCAACCACGAATTACTTTTTATTTACCTGTTTGGAAAAGTAGTGAAAAGTTGAAAAATGTTCTTTGAGTCCCCAAGCGGTCTGCTTTACAGGACTGACAATGAGCAGCGGATTTCCCTGTGCACAGTGACCCGTGGGAACCGCCGTGCTAGGCCCTGGTGGTCTGGGTGCGCTTCCTGCATTGCAGTTGCCAAGTATTCATTGGCTCTCGCGCTACACACAAGACGCTGCTCAAGGCTCTGTCGGGAGGGAAACACGGCCTCTACGGAAGATGTTCTGTTTCTACATGAGAACCAGCCACATGCGTCAGCGGTGTGGATGCCACTGGATGCAAGGCCCAGGGGCGCAGTGGGTCTGATGATGCCAAGTCATTCAGCGCTGCAGGGCCGGGCAAAGGTCTCAGGTGGGCAAGATGAGGGAGGGTGCATGGTCAGGCCAAGACAGAGAATGAGGCTGTCCAGGCACATGGCTAGCACAGAAAGGGCCTGGACACTGGGAGCACTCCCAGCCAGCCAGTGAGCGACATGGAGAGCAGGCTCTGCTGAACTACTGGCAAGTGTGTAACTGCGGTGGGGCTGGAGGCTGTGAGAGCCCCACTGGGATGCTGACAACTCTGACCTTTGTCCTTCAGCAGCAGACAGACAGTAAAAGGTACTTGCAATGATGAGTGACACCGCAGAAGGGTTGCGGACACCCAACCTGAAAACAGTATCTAAAGTATTGAGCAGAACAGAGATCAAAAGGTGCTTCTGAGGGTCAGGGATCTAAATTGGGAGGGAGAGAAAGCTAGGAGGTGACCGCACTGATCCATGGAAAGAAGGAAGAAATGATTCTTTTTACATCACTTTTTAGGATCCTTCTATCTCAAGATATTCTGTAGCTGGGGCCACAGCTGTGGGCTACCACCCTCAGCTGGAATACACATCTTCACTGAATATGCATCCTCCTAAGAGGATCTGGGTCACGCTGTCCCCGCTTCCCTTCCCTATCTTAGGGACCACTGTGGCAGCATCTTACTCCTGAAACTCACTCCCAGGTAGCAGAACAAGTGCTGATATACAGTCTGGCCCCGGTGCCGCTGACCCAATTATTTACTGCTGGGTTTGAGCTTCGCAAGGAGTCATTTAAAAGATGGAGGAGGTCTGAACATTATTAAATACACCTTGGAATCACAGATAGCGCAGTCAGAGTCGTTAGGAGGACACAGCTGCAGCTACTCCTGCCTCTGAGGTTCTGAATTAAGGAGTTCTTAAGCTGAATGAGCATACCAAACGGCGAACTGGGTGCATAGTGGACAAGCAGGATGGGACACGGCATGAAGAAACCGAATTAAAAATCAGTTCTTAGTGCTTAGCCCCTAGTGGAGGTAAGCAGTCTAACACACTAGCTTTTGCCTGTTTCCCTCAACTCGGTTTTGGTCTGCTGGCACACTTTGGGGATTTTTTGTTGCGGGGGGGGGGGGGGGGGGGGGGGGGGGGGGTGGTGAAAGGACACTGAAAACAGTAAGCAGTGGTTCCAGGCAAGCCCACTAACACAACAAAATAATTCTATGAATTCCAGAACATCTTTATTATTGTGCAAAAATAACTGGTGTATACTTATAAATGAAAGGACCTTTTCACATCTCCAATGTGTGGTGATATGCCACTTCACAAATACGGCATGCATGCATTACAGCTTTAGTATGCAAAACTGGATTCCAGGGGTTTCTGGCGTCTGATCCTTGCACAGAGGAAGGAGGTAGTACTGCCTGACTCAAATGAAGACTTCCACATATACATGTTTTGACTTTCAATGCAGCTGAAAAAACACTCTGGTAGAAAATTAATACTTAATGAGTCCAACCACAAGTCTTTAGGTGGTAAAGAAGGGGGACAGGAGGAGAATGGGGAGATAAATGAGGTCCCCATAACCCAAGCTCCCCTGGGGAAGGCACATCTTGGCATAGTCAGCCACTAATGATAATGACAATGGTAACGGTAATATATATTATGATGTCTATGTTCCGTGAGAAGACGGCATGTAAGAAAGTGGTCGCTTCTGAATGAAGAAGTGGAGGCCATTTATAGTTTGGGAGAAGGGAGGGATTTGGGCTCGAACATTTAAACTGAAGTATGTTTAAAGCTAGCAGACTCACAAGTACAATTCACATTATCAACAGCCCAGCTTTGCATCAATTATAAATGAAGCCAGGAGCTCAGGACTGCCGTAGCAGCCAGCAGGTCAAGGCACCTCCGGCTCTACTGGGCTTCTTGGCTTATTTACAAGAAGTGCCAAAGCCTTGCCCAGGAAAATTCAGATTAGGAACCAGATACGTAGTGGCACACTCATTACACTGCAAACTTGTCAAAAGCATAAAAGAAACACTAAGAAGGCAGTTAGTATCTCCAAATTATTGCACCTGGATACCTTTGACTGGAAGGAACACAGGTAATTTAAAACTCTTGTATATATTCGTATTTTAGTTTATACTGTAAATTTTCTCAATAGATACACATTTATCACATCTGTTTTCCTGACTTCAAATATACATTCATACAAACATATATTTTTTTAAAATAGCATATAAAATTGTAAAAAAGAACATACAAGTCCCACGTAAGCCACCCGCAAAGATAACCTCCGCTAACTTTGGGGTACCTCCTTGCAGACCGTGGCTTCATACAGCCTGTCCCCTACTCGCACAATCACAAAGCTCTAGGTAAGTGACAGGTGAATCAGAAGAGGAAGCAGATGAATCGTTTTCTGCTTCTATCTCTTTGAAAAGCAGCGTCCCCACCCCAGTAAGATGCTCACTGTGGCTGTGCGTTGGCTTTGGCCTTTCGTTCGTGGAGCGCAGCACCAGGAAATGCCTCAGTCGACTGGGATGGCTTGTGTGCTGTGACACTGTGGAGCCCTGGGGCATGCTTTGGACACTTGTGCAGGACAAGCAGCTGTCGCAGCAGCCAGTTTAAAGGCACTTTTATGGGGAAAAAAATGCTTCTTTCCAGACTGGTCCACTACACATCGCTACTCCCTCTGATGTGGGCCCTGCTGCTGCTCGGCTGCTCAAATGGCATGCACTGCCCAGCCACCTGTGTCACCTCTGGGGGGAGGGGGGCTCCTGCTGGTGCCACCCACCATCTAACGGAGTATGCGGGCCAGTCCCCCAGGTCTCTCATGCTCCTGCAGTGACACATTCAGCAGGCAAAGCCATGTGAGAGTAAAGCAAGGGCGAGCCAAGTGGCTGCAATGACGAGCCATGCTGCCTGGGTGCAGGAGGACAGAACAACACCAGGAGAGTACCCCCAGGGCCTTCCTGGACAGTCGCCATGGCAACCTGCCAGGAGGATGAGGGGATGGGGCCCCACCTCCTGCCAAGTCCAGCATCCAAGGCTCTGGGCTGGAGGAGGGTCTCATCTTCTAAACTAGTGAGAACAAAACCTCCCCGTGAAAGCTGAGAGCTTCAAAATCAAAACAAGGTAAAGGCACCCTGAGTAGGAGGCAGGTGATGGAGTGTGGAGGGAGCGTGAAAGCTCACGGAGGAGGCGACCTTCTGCTTGGGACAGAGAACAGGGCGGGAGGTCGACCCCTCCCAGAAGGCTGGGAGTCGCTTTCAACACACCCGGCTTCTTGCTATTCTGCCTGGTGCGTCAGGCTGGACTCCCGGGGCTGCAGGCGGAGGGCCCACGGCAGATGCGAGCAATACAGGATGAGAACTGTACCGTGCTTTTGCCATAACTATTAGAGGCCTGGGGAGCGCAGTGCGCACGTGGGCAGCGAGGACACAGCTGGGTCACGTCCTCCCGAGAGGCCACCTCACTGGTTGTCGAATCTGTAAAGCCGCTGTCTCCTCATGTCTTCTGGCGAGAGATGAAAGCCGTAGGGCGGTGGGTTACTTCTGGGGCGTCCTGTGGGGAGAAAGCAAGAAGGAGAATCAAACACTTCCTATCTGTGGTTCTGATATCTGTGAGGCCTTGTGTACTCCTAGGATTTCAAAGGCGGAGGGGAACAAAATCCATCACTTTGGTGCCATCTGCATTTTCACATGAGAAAGATACACACAATAAACATAGTTCTACTTGAGCTGCCAATCCTAAATTTCAACATCAAGAAAATACTTGTGGTGTGGCTGAGTCTACGGACCTAGCTTGACTTGGGACCTAACTGGATATGACGGTGCTTCACAGTCCTCCTGCTTTTACTTCTCTCACCGAGCTCCCTAATGCCCATCGTGCGCCTCCGTGACAGGCCAAGGGCTCAGTGCTGGGTTTCATCTGCGCTGTGCTCACCTCTACAGCCTCCCTGCCCCGGGGTGCCCGGCTTCTCCTGCTCTTCCTTTGGGCCTCTCCTTCCTTCACTCCACCCTGTTCCCCCCAGCTCCCTCCAGCAGGCAGAATCACAGCTGGCTGAAGTCCAGGCAAACCCGGGGCAGGCATGGGCTGCGCACGGGAGAAGTGGAGTGGCGCGGACATCCAGGCAGCCAGGCACGAGTGCAGGCGCAGCAGCGCATGGTCACATGAAGGGCCATGGAAATCACTGTTGGGACGGACAGCAAGTATCCTGAAAACGTGGCTTGTGAGGACATAAATGCTCAAGTCACTGTGTAAGCAACTCTCCATGAGCAGTGCACCGTAGTAAGGAAGGGGATACGCAGCTCTCGCTGGCAAGGCTTCAGCAAGCTGCGCCACAGGAAGAGCTGCCCTGCCCTCTAGGGGGCAGGCGGACCGTCACGGCTAGTGAAAGCGTGGGGAACACCAGCGCTGCCCCTTGCCGCTCCTGTGGCTCTCAATCAAGTCGTGCTCGCCATCCGCTGCCCGGACACCCCCGGGAAGTACTTCCTCCCAGCACTCGCCCTTCGTCTCTCACCACCTGCCTGTTGGTTGTCGTCAGGGAGTCTCCATACCCTGCCCCACCGTGTTGCCTTGAGTCCACACACTTCCTTCTACTAAGAACACGCACTCTGCAATGGCAGGCAGCACTTCCGGCCTCCAGTGCCTGGGACAGATCTGAACTGCACTGTCACTATCTAATAAACAGCACCTGCCCAGGACTTCCAGAGGGCCTTGGTTCACCCAGGCACGGTTCCTCACCACTGAGCTTCTGCCATGACTGGCCCGGGGGTCTGCACCTGGCTCTTGGGATGAAGGCCCAGCTGGGAAGCAGGCCTGGGCAGGGAAATGGCTTTCATAGGAAGGAAAGCTGGGGAGCAATTGGCCTCCTGTTCTAGGACGTGTACATTTCCCAAGACGCTGCCATCGTTTACCGTGAAAATGACATTTGTTAAAGTGAGAGGAAGCAGTGGGAGGGTAGGAGTCGCTGTTCAATTCATGGCTGGAATCTTAGTTGTCAGACAAAGAGAAATTCAAGATACGTAGCCAAGAGGCAATCCTTTCAGGCTTGCTTTCCCGTGGCTTCAGGCACCTCACGCCTCCCCGCAGCTGAGGCCAGTGGAAAGGGACACCTCCCGAGCCCCTGCAGCCTTCTCTGACCAGAACGCCCCGTGCGCAAGGCAGACTGGCCTCACTTACTTCCACTGCATTAGACTTCATCTCAAAGCTTTTGGGACCGTGAAATAGATGTCATTTTATTAGCTTACATTAAAAATGACATTCAATGTCACAGGCTTCTCTACTGTCACCATAAAGTCTCCCAAATACTGTAAGGTTAAAGGTGTTGATGGCGTCTTTGTCACCTGCTTTATTGCCAAGATACAGTATGTGATCTCCACGGGCCCTGCCTCCTAATGGCAGGTCAGCTATGGCACCCCGAAGGTCCACTGCTCTTCCCAAGAGCCCACCTAGGGGCACACAAGGCCTCTGGAGGATCGTTCCTAATATAAACCATGGCAGCTGGAGATAGTGCTTGCCACATGTGTTTATAAAGGAATTTCCCTTTGATCAAGATGGTAAATGCTTTCAAACAATAAATTTATTAATCAAATCACCACTAGCTTATTGTTCAAATTTGGCTTATGTGATCATATCCAAATTCGACTTTGCCTCTAGCAGCTGTTTTTAAAAAGGCCATTCTTAACCGCATTTGTGCACACAGGCCAATGTTTGACAGCCTGTCCCAGATGGGCAGCGAATACCACTGGAACAAGCTGTGGGCAGAAGCAGAAACTCAACGTGGCAGGCTGTCTCCGGGCCACAGGGCATAAAGCCAGGGAGGCTGGAAAAGTCCTCAGGCTCCCAAAGGGAAACGGAGCGTCCTCTGCTGTTTTCATACCGCAGAGGCTGACACTGGCTTCCTTCGAGCCGCGTAGTACTTCCGTGAAGCGAGGAATCAGAAGCAGAGGGCTGAGCGGGTTTCTCAGATGCAGCCCTAGAGCGAGCCGCTGGCACGCGCGCTCTGTGGGCCGGGAGCAGGGCATTCGGGGAGAGCGGGGCTGGGCCAGCAGAGCACTGTGGCTGAGGCAGGGAGTACAGGCCGGGAAGCGAGTGAGCACACTGTCCCTCGTGGAGCTCTCCAGGGGCCTGATGTCACTTGGCTTGCAGCTCCACTCTAATTATCACTGTTTTACAGGGGAGGAAACTAAGGCTCAGGGAAGGTCAGGGATAAGCCCAGGCCACAAAGCTAACACGAAGGAAAGCAGGACTGGAGCCTCGGTCTTCTGAGCATTGCCCCGGTTCTGCAGTCGCCATCTTGTCTCCAGCACCAACTGTGTAAAGCATCACACGCTGTCACCCCTGCCTGCTGCCCCACCCAAACCCGGTGAAGCCTTTTCTTCACGGATATAAGGGAGCTCATGCTGCTTGAAAACAGAAGAGGAGGAGGTCGATGCCAGAAGTGGTGAACCTGTGGCACGTGTGTCACAGGGGCTGTCTGTATCACTGCAAGCTCTAGAAGGCTCTATGCCACTGTGCCACCACCAGTCTGTGCTAAGCTGCCAACTCTTAAGAGATTCCGCAGTATTAAAGACGTGACCTTGAAATTCCAGCATGGGACTTCATGGAGCCCACTGGCTACCAGAATAGCTTGGCTTTCTAAGAGCCCATGCGGACTGTGACGGTCCCCACCAAAACAGTAACAGTGTCTGATTGGAAATCAGTCTGATTTTCTGACTATTTTATATTTTACGTCAGCACTGCTTTTGTCAGTAGCAGTGCTGCTGTCT
This sequence comes from Myocastor coypus, assembly GCA_004027025.1. Classification (NCBI taxonomy): domain Eukaryota; kingdom Metazoa; phylum Chordata; class Mammalia; order Rodentia; family Myocastoridae; genus Myocastor; species Myocastor coypus. The sequence continues at coordinate 248,247 of PVJA010000015.1, read as the reverse complement.
GAGGAACGGCTGAGCTGTTTCACTTCAGGCTCTGAACACTGTGCTGTTCTGAACCCTAGTATGGTTTTCAATTGTAAAATAATCTTTGCTATTTTAAAGACAATTTAGAAACTGGACATTAGCCAGCTGCTTACCTACTGCCTGTGAGGTGCACTGTGGGTCAGTCACACTGGGCACAGGGCTTTCTGGCTGTCCACTTGGTCTCCGCTATGTTCTGCTTTCCACTTCCCTGCCTCTGCATTTATGTTTTAAGCCATTTCTACCATGTTCGCTGAGGGCCACATCGCCTATCATGCTCTCTGTCATCTCCAGGATGCTCTGCAGGCCTCTTGGACGGGCTTATTCTTATGGTTCTGATGCACATTGACATTTGTGAAGCACAGAGCTGAGAGCCGGGACAATCCTCCACTGGGGGAAGACAGCTGAAGGAGGAATGCTGGCTTCCTGGCTCTGCCTAGTGCTAGGGCAACGTCCCCGTCAGGACTTCACCTCAGCACGCGTGGTTGGTTCCTGCGTGAAAGTTGCCACCAGACAAGGACCACAGAGTCCCTTTCTCAACTCTCGGATTTGACATCCTGGACTTAAATCCCAGGCCTTTATTTCTGCAGCACATCCTTGGATAGTTACTTTCTCAAGGTGCAATGTCCTTATCTATAAGTGGGCACAGAAAGAACAGTGCCTTGGTGAGGATATGTACAAAGGGAGGGCGAATGCCAAGTTGGATGCCATGGGTAGTAGCAAATGCCTGCGGGGCACTGAACATTATGATTTTCAGTCTCTAACATCAAGAACCATGTGCCAAAAAAAAAAAAAAAAAAACAATAACAACAACAAAAAAAAATCATGTGCTTGCTACCCATCTGCTTATCTGTATCATTAACCCTCCATCAGATATATACAAAATAAAATGACAACACTAGTGACTTCTTGACAGAGCCCAAGTATATTTATGGACTATGGCAGCCCTGCTCTGTACAGTATGGAACTGTTAGTTACTAAAATACATTTGCCTTTTTAAGAAATTGGCCTTAAAAAGGTAATGAACAACCTTAACTGTAGTTTGCACATTTCTGTAGCATGGAGGGGACTCCAGGTTACTAGGAGAGCTGGAGGATCCAGCCAAGACCTTCTATTTTTGTTTAGTTAAATCATGCATTGAAAATTTACAGGCTTGGGTGAAATGGCCCTATTCTGAAGAACGTGGTGAAGGATATTAGTATTTACTAGACTTGCTTCTGTGTTCCCGCAAAGGGAGGTCAGCCTTCAATTTTACTCCAAGAAATAGTGAGCTTGCTTCAAAGAACTTCAGGAACACTGCCCAGTGGAAGACAATTTGGCTCAATTATAGCATCAGCAGGGAGGTCATAAGACTTACTGATTTGTTGTTCTTGATGAAAAAAATTTCACTTTTATACCCGCATGTATAATGCAGTGACCTTTGCACCTTTCTGCTAAAGGAAGAGAAGCAATTTTCTCCAGATAAGAATTGTTAAAGAGTGCCACAAGTTGACATCTGCTTTTCTCTCCTGTTTGCTGTCTGTGTAAGTAGAGATAGATCTTCAGTTAGCCACTGTTCGCAGATCTGCCCGCCGTCGGATGCGAGTTTGGTGCCGCTCAGTGAAATGGTCCTGAAGGGAAGTCACAGGATGCCACATCTGTCCCGTAAGCTCAGGGAGCTAATAAGGAAATCACTTTTTAAAAAGAACAATGCTTTAACTAAATCACCAGCATTCTCTGGGATTTTATCGTCCAACGAGGGCAGCCATATGGGATTCACATTCTTTTTCAAGAATGCGTCTTTATTGGAATTCTGTGAATTGTAAAGCCTCCATGAAGATGGTTGTGAAGCCATGTACTGACGAGAGTCCAAAGAGGCCTGGAAGAAACTCCTGGTTGAACAATTTAGCCAGGCATTCTTTGCAAAGGGGGAGGTGTTGAAGGACAGCAAGACCACTTTATACTTGAGTCACTGATCATAAGATGAACTCTTTCTCTCAGAGTAGTTTGAAATTCACCTCAAGCCTTATACCCACTCTGGTTCATGGTAGCCGGTAGTGTGCACATGTGTGTTGACAGCAAGAGTTCCGTGTCCAGCCCCTCGGCCAACCAAGCCAGTAGCCCTGGGATTTCCTGCTTCGGCGGTGACACTGCAACTCTGGAATGAGAAGCTCTGGAATGGAGAGCGACTTGGCCCCCACTTAACCTGCTGCATTTTTCTCTTCAGTTAGTTAATTTAGGGGGCCTATAATGGACGTCAGAGACCCAAAATCAACAGGTTATGGTCTAGTTGGCACCAGTGTAACCGAAATGTGGAGTCTACTATGTTAGGTCGAGTGTTTCCTGCAAATGTGGACAGCATGTGTTCTCATTTCTAGAATTTCCACAAAATGAAGTCAAGGGGAGACGTTTATTGGACACGCTTACTACTTATTGACTACCATCTTTCTTTCTGGACTCTATCAGTCGTTTAATTTTCATCAACTGAATACATGAAACCAACATCCAAGTAATAATACAGACCAATCCTAGCACTCCAAAGCCCCCACACCTCCCTACCAGTTACTACACATGAGTTCCTACTACAGTGACTTTACACACAAGGGACTGCAGCCTCAGGACTAATTAACTTTTACAGATCACATGGCTGGCCTAGGGGAGGTGAAGACACAGACCCAGATCTCTTTCTTCTGTGCCTCAGACATTGAGCTGTTGGGTGTCTCCTTGAACCCCAGAATCTGTAGACATGTAGACTATCCCTGCCTTAATCATGACCTGGAGACGGGATCTGTTTAAGAAATAGCAGAAATGATTTAACTTCTACCTCAGATAAGACTCACTATAAATGGCAAGATTTTGTTTTGGATTCTTGGGTGGAGTAAGTATCTCCTTTGACAAGGAGTAAGGTTTACCAATAGACAGGCCCATCTAAAGTGGTTGTTAATTATCTTTTTTTTTTTCTTAATGGAGAGTAGTTTATAACTTCCTTCAGGAATAGTCCTCCCTACTTTTGCCACCCCAGGGTTCCGGGGATACAGAGGAAGGAAGCCTGAGCCGTCCATCGCTTATGAGGAAGCACTAATGCGAAACACAATTCTAAAACAAATGAACAGGAATTTCAAGGCAGAAGGACTTTGCTGTTTTTTTTTTTTTTTTTTTTTTTTTTTTTTTTTTTTTTTTTTTTTTTTTTTTTTTTTTTTTTTTTTTTTTTTTTTTTTTTCTTTTTCTTTAACTCAATTTGTCATTAATTCTTTGGAAATTTTATCACCAGAGCACTTTGTTTTAAAGGAGTTTTAATGAGTCTAGGAAAAACTTTCAAAGACTCCTTTCCTATACATGTAGTGCTGTTTTGGGATACTGACAATGTTACTTGATTTAAAGCAGGACACCTCCGGTCAACAAGCTGAGAGCTCCTCATTTGCTGGACCAATCGCTGACTCTGGAAAATGAGAAGAGTGGACTATTTCTAAGCAGCTCCTTCCCTGTTCATGTTATTTCATATGCTGTTATGTGCTTTTTTCTAATTCAAAATCATCTGCGGATATTTGCTGAGTACACATAAGAAAACTCTTGATGTAACTTTTCTTTTCTTTTTTTTTTTAAACTGGGTATTGAACTCAGGCTCTTGGGCTTGCCAGGCAGGAAGTGTGCCACTGAGCTGTATCCCCAGGCCCAAGAAAACCCTTGGGAAGCCAGAAAGGCAGGGGGTCCTTGTGAACAGAGGAAGTATTTTCTGTGTCCCCACATGCTAGGACACAAGGGTCCCTCATGCTAGGTGGGGGCAACAGAGAACCTGGACCCTGGCCTGGTCCTGAGACAGGGACTTGGGGATACAGTACACACTGGAAAGGAGAAAACTGAAGGTAGCATACAGAGCCATCTGTGTGTCTGGGTGTGGGTGTGACCAAAGACACACACACACACACACACAGAGTTTGGAAAATGCTAAACAAGGATGAAAGCCCTATAGACTGCTGCATCCCACACTGCCCTCAGAAGCTGCAGGGTCCGTGTGCTAGCAGCGGGGGCCCCCAGGTTAGGCATTTCCACCCTGGCTCACGGACTTGGCACTTCAAGGATGGCTGCTTCAGCTTCCTCATCTGTACACTGCATCCGTCCATCTCCGCCACCTACATTTAGGTAGTTATAAATAAACTTCTTATTGAGAAATCATTCCAGATTTACAGAGAAGGTGCAAAGATGACACGAGCGGGTGTTTTCTTAACGTCAGCATTCTGTTAATACTGGGACATTTTGCCAACAGTAAGAAATCAATGTGGATCTTTACTAGGAACTAAATGCCTGACGTTGGATTTCACCAGTTATTCCCTTAGTTCCTTTTTCTTTGTTTTCTACTGCAAGACCCACAGCACAACGAGCTACCCTGTCTCCTTAGTTTCTCGGCTTCTTGGTCTTCTCTTGTCCTCCATGACCTCGACTTCCAGGAGCACAGGCGAGAGCTCCTGCAGGGCGTCTCCCAGTTACGCTTGCCTGATGCTTGCCCATGACCAGAGCATGGGTTTCGGTAAAGAATACTGCAGGAGTGGCCTTATCATGGCACAGCAGGAAGGCAATGGTCATGTTAGACTTGAACACTTGGTTAAGTGACAGTTTGTCAAATTTCTCCACTTAAAAATTTTTTTAAATGAGTTCCAAGGAAGTAAAGCTCTGGCTACTGCCACGAAGAATCACTGGACAAACTGGACATGGTGGGGATGGGCACTGAGCAGGCACTGCCCCACAGTTACCCACTGTTTGTGGATGCATGGGGTCCAGTAGAGCGCAGCCACCCCAGGCTTCTGTTGGCCTCGAGCTCCAGGGATTCCGCGTGAAGGGGTTCTCTAGCATGGATGTGAATCTATGAATCACTGAGTGGGAGTTTTAAGAAATGGTTTCTGGCTTGGTGGGATTGCCATGGAGTCCAGGCTCTGCATCATGACTGAACTCCTAGGTGATGCTCGCCTTTGAGAACCAGAGATTTTTCTACAGTTGAAAAACCCAGGAGTTTCATCCCAGCATCTGCATTTACCAGCAGGTGGAACCAGAGGCCTACGACACTGGACTTTGCGGAAGAAAAGTAGGACAAATTCCACTCAACAAAGCATTCCGCATTGTAAGCAGCATTAGGGTTATTTTGAAACAGATGGGCTCTACAGAAGCTGGTGCACTGAACATGACAGAGGAAACCCAGGGAGTATCTGCCAGCGTCTAGCAGTTTCTAAGTCATATCAGAATTCTCGTGGACTGGCAAAAGACAAGGCCTTGGGAGAGGTGTAGGTATGAACGTGGCATGAAAATGAATATGGATGTTTTAACCAGTCCTACATTCACAATTTACTCTTGCTGAGTGTTTTCATAGCAATGACCTCTGACCTCCTTAGTACTCTCAGTCCAAATCGGAAAATTAAGTAGATCAGTACAGTAATAACAAAATCAGCCCTGGATACAGTAATATTAAAATGGTCCATTTGAAGCCTAGTGAAAGTGGCTCTGTCTACGGCTTCACATCCTCACTCCAAACCCTTCTTCTCTGTCCCCAGTCTGACCCTCACGCTTCAGGCTCTTCACCTTGTGCCACCGCTCAGAAAGGGACAGGAACGGGGGTCTGCACTCTCCTTGTCAAGCGCCTGGTGCAATGAGTCAGCACGGCCAGCTCTCTAGGAGCAGGGGAGCTTTGACTTAGGGGTTCCTCTGGCCTGGCACCAGGCTAGTGTGCAAGAGGGACAGAGCCACGGTACAGCTGAGGTCACCCTAGGGACAGAGTACAGACTCACTCCAGGCCTTTAACCCATTACTCCTAGAAATAATGAACTGTGACTTCTGAGGCAGTCAGGGACTTAAAAGTAGTTTTTGCTAAAAACTGAATCTCTACTTGGGCCTACAAATGCTTAACAGGCAACTAAGTGCACAACAAAGCTTCATCTTCATTTCGTACAACCCTGGGTCAAGCCTCTCTCATCTTCATTCGCACACTAGTGACTTAGGATGTGTCCACCAGCCTTACATTTACCTGATCTATTTCTCACCCTTTAAGACAGAGAACCCTTGTGCGAGAACCCTCCACTGCCCTAAACCTGTGCGCACCATGGGTTCCAGCAGATCCCATGACTGGAACTTGCCCTGAAATCAAGCAGATTTCTCCCACAGCATGCAAAGTGCCCTTCAAGTCTTGAGCATTCAATCTGAGCTGTGACACAGAGACTGCAATGAAGAGTGGCCTGTGCCCTTCCAAGCACCCCACAGAACTGGATTCCTGGCTCCTCTGATGGCCCAGTCTGATTCTCTTCAGCACAGGGTGCCTCTTTCAGCTACCACCGAAGCTGGAGGGAGTCCTTTCCTTATTTTCTCTTGCCCTTCAATTAAAGTTTCTTTCTTTCTTTCTTTCTTTCTTTCTTTCTTTCTTTCTTTCTTTCTTTCTTTCTTTCTTTCTTTCTCTCTCTCTCTTTCTCTCTCTCTCTCTCTTTCTTTTCTGAAAATATCTACTTTGGTTTTACTGTCCATTTTCACTAAAGCAAGAATCCATGCTAGCTCAGAACAAGACTAGGATTTATAACCAGAGTATTCCATGAGTCCCAGAAATCTGCAAGGTGGTAGCACCTTCCAGGCGCATACTTCTAAGTCCTTGGCCTCTGACCCCAAGTAGTTAGCGCTGCTGCTCCGCCTGGGTGAGCTTGGGATCAGGGAGGACACAAAGGCATCTGTTCCAACATCGAAGTGTATGACCCCTTCCCCCACCCTAAGCCTCAACATGATGCTCTCCACAGATGGAGCATGTGGGTAGTGAGGTCGTGAAGGCAGGCGCTGCGTGATGGGGCTCGTGCCCTCGAGGACCTAGAAAGACCAGACCTTGGTCTCTCTGTGAGGGAAAGACACAGGGAGAAGACTGTAATCCAGGAAAAAGGACTTCACCAGAAGCTGGTCGTGGCAGTGCCTGGGACTGCCAGCCTTCACAGCTAACCTGCCGGGTCTATGGCGGGAAGACAGCCTAGACTAAGACGGCATTTCGGATATTGGCTGCCTGGTAACTGGTGGCTTGGCCGCGTCTGTGCTGGGCCCCAGTGACTCTAGGCATTCTGAGACTGGTGTTCTGGCAGACAGCAGCTCTTCTCAAGCAGAGGTTTCATGTTCTGCCGGGACATCACCTCCTCCCTCCAAAGGCTACAGTGCAAGCTACACAGCCCACCGTCTTACAGGAAAAGGCACAGGGATCCTCTGTTAGCAAACAACAAAATCCCAAATGACTACTTTTTGCTCAATCTTTCAAGTCCCCTATTCAGAGAAAGGTATAAATAAACACTTACACTTGTTTTGTTTTCTTCTCACTCCCTTCCACTTGAGTTTCAAACCACATGTGGTTCAACTTCCAGCTCATTAACAGAGAAACCAAGGTCATATTTCTATTGACTTCAAATCACAGACCAATTAAACTTGACTGGTGTTTCCATCAGAAACCTCAGTCTTCTTCAAACAGCCTATAGCCTTACACATGAAAAAGAACAGGTAAACATTATCTTAAGAAGGCAAAGAAAAGAGAACATGGAAGACCAGGAAGAAGAGAACTCTGGGAAGAGCCGGCAACTTCCGCTGAGAGCAACTGCCTAGCCCCCAGTGCTCAAGGCTGGGATTCACTGCACAGCTGCTGCAGTCCCTGTGCTGCAGAATCAAGCTGCTGAACATGGGACAGGAAGGGCATTAGGGCAGGTGGCCACTCTGGCAGTTACCCAGGTCGCACAATGCTCAGTCGTAGATGGTGCTGACCTTACCACTGCTAATGCTAGTGCACAGTCCTGGATCCAGACGGAGCTCTAATGCGGCCAGGGAGAGTCTTTTCGTGCTAAACCACAGCAGGTGAGACTGGTCCAGCAGCAATAGACCATCCTGACCCTGGATGACTCAGTTCCCCTTCCATCACCAGTGCCCAGGGCACGGTGGGTGCATCATAAATGTCTGACGAATGACCATGAGACCCGAATGACATGCCACCAGGGCAACGCATGGAGGAGGTGAGAAGAACAGGGCCGGGCAGGGGCAGTGGCAGTGGGACTCAGGACACTAAGAGCAGCAAAGACAGCCAACGGCAGGTAGCATCTTACATCCAGGGATTTCAGTTTCGGGCCTCAAGCACTGAACAACACTCTAGGCTGAGACACCAATGGCTGAGGAAGAGGCGCGCAGGGCAGCAAACCCGCAACTGCCTGTGTCTCCATGACGCTCAGGAAGTTCGCTTGCCTGAGCTCTGGGGCGCGGGATGCACTGGAGGTCACTGCGTCACTACACAGCCTGAGGTAGGCAAGGTGGCACATCTGTTTCTGCTGAGCACTCTTTCTTAAAAAAATTTTTGAGAGTACAAATTAGAATTAAAACAAAAGTTATACATTATATGGAATTTTAGTTAAAGTCATATGAATTTCACAGTATTTGTTGTAATACACAGTGTTGTCACCCAATCACTTGTGCATATTATCAGATATATACATGTAAAGTTATAAGAAACAAAAAAAGAGAAATGTACAAAAAAAAGAGAAATAGTATAAAAAGTTGAAAAAAGGAGATGGAACAAGTTAAAGTATTAACTGCTCCTTTCCACAGACCAGCAGAAATGCACAGTGCAGTTATCCAGACCGCCCTGCTTACGTATATAGATAAATCTTTCCCCCACTCCTCCTGTCCTCAACTCAGTAACTCTTTCCTATAGGTATTAATATGCTCTTAAAATAAATTATGTATTCGGCACAGGGTCTCACAGCATGCAGTACCAAGGATTGAACCCAGGTCCTTGCACTTGCCTAGGCAGGTGCTTAGACTGCTGAGCTATCTCTGCGGGCCCTGAGTGCTGTCTTAAAGGCCTTAAAACTTGAAGCACTCTCTACTTTTCTACTATCTCAAGTCTGACTAGTGCATAGCTGCACATCCAGAGGTGCCAATGTGCTTTCAAAATCCAGCCCCTAGCTAGGAAATTGTCTCTAAGTTTCCATGGGGTGGCCATGGGCAATGTCATGGTCCAACAACCTCACTAAGGCTGACAGCCTCTTGGAGTTCCTCTACTTGCCATGCCACCATGCCCATGAGTGTCATGAACTGGAGCAGAGCTGGGTGTGCCGAAGGCACCGTGACAGCCAGCCCAGCCCAGCCCAGCCTAGCACAAGGAAATGCAGTGCCATGAGGCCTGTGGTCAGATATGTGCTTCCCAGGCCTGAAGAAAAAACAACATTTTTTTAAAGGCAGGGATCCAGAAAAATATGAAAAGGAAGTGCGGCACACTTGTTCAAAGTGCGGCACCCACGGCTTCTGGGGGTGAGGTAACGTGGAAGGCGAGGCGACCCAGCCTCTCAGCCCTCCTGAGTGGGTCAGCTCTGAGATAAATGGTGCGAGAGGCATGTAGAGACAGACAAACGAGCAGGAGCCTTGCTCTTTGTCCTGCACAGTGAGAAATGCTTACGCGGGCCAGACAGCCTAGGACAGCGACAGCCAGCCGGCTCTTTCCTGCGAGGTGTGCTGAGCTATCCTAGATGTGTGGCACTCCTTTAGAAAACAAACTTGCTTCTGGATTTAACCTCCCTCTGAGTTTTCCATTTTTTGTGAGTTCTTCTAGCAACAATGATCTCTAACTTCCGATCCTGACTTTGTGTTCCATTAGAGAATGTGTGTGTGTGTGTGTGTGTGTGTGTGTGTGTGTGAGTACACATGTGTCATACAAGCATGCATTTGTGAGTACGCATGTGCTCAACGACAGGGGCAGCAGGCCACCACAGGAGCACAGTGTACCTCCCAAATAAGCCCTCTAGCCATGGAGAAACCAGGCCTTCTCTGGCTCTTGAATGCTCTGGTAATAGCCTACCTTGAAATGAATTAGGGCTAAGCTCAGAAATACTTTTATAATGGCCTAAGTTATTGACAGAGAGTTGGGAACAACAAAAGCAAAGTATTCCTAAATGTCTGTTAATAATTTCTGGTAAAATAAAACTTGATAAATGGGGAGACACCACAATTAGGAATTTTAAACTTTACATTCCAAGATAGGAATCTAGAATCAGGCTTGCTTTGGATACTTGCACATTTATGTAAGGAAGAGGAAGGTGCTACTCTCTCTGAGTCCTTGGGAATGCCTGCGTGTGTGGTTTGGTCAGGTGAAAAGCTAGATTATAAGGCCTGAGCCACGCATGGTAGCACTCACCTGTAACACCAGCTCTTGGGAGGCTGAGGCAGGAGAACTACCATGAGTTTAAGGCCAGCCTGGGCTACACAATCTGTTCAAGGGCCACCTGAATGACACAGCAAGACCCTGCCTCAAAAAATGACAAAAATAAACAAATGAGCAAAATAAAAGAATAACATAAATAAAAGGCCTATCTATAGTGGTTAGAAAGAACTCTCAAACATGGTGATATAATCCCAGAACTATAGGATTCTGTAATTCCAACAAACTATACTCCCTGTGTTCTAGGAGGCTGAGGAAATGAGATTACATAATTCCAGCTGGGCCTGGGCCACTTACAGATTTGGTAAGACCTGTTCTATAATGACATAGAAAAAAGGAGCTGGTGATACAACTTAGTACAAAGGCCCTCTGTCCAACAAATATGTATGGGGGAGATTGGGCTTGGGCTTAATAAAATGTATAATAAAATAAATGCTTAATAAAATATATAATTACATAATATAATATATAATAATATAAAATAAGTGCTTAATAAAATACATTCTCTTACTCTACATGAGTGAGATATAAATAGGAGGTCATAATGTTTACAGATTTCCAGAGAGGAGGAAGAGCCTTTGGGATGGCAACTCCAAAATATGCATTTCTCAGCTAGGAAACTGCATGTCAGAGGGGACGTGGTTTTCCTAAGTGCTCTGGGGACAGAATCAGGCCTCCAGTGTCCAGGCGGCCTGCTCGGATCACATGGTTTCCTCATTTTCTCTTCCCGGGCATTTCACTCTACACAGTACACACCTCACTTGCAAACTCCGGAGTGGGTGCCAATATCATGAAAAGCTGTCCCCGGGCGCCTGGTTCTGGGTGGACAGCAGAAGGGAGAGGGCTCTGCCGACCCACAGTGCGTGGAGTACTGTCTCATGGATGCGTCACTTCTTGTGCGCATTCATAACTTTGTATTTGTGCAGTGCAGTAAAATAACACATAGATGAGTGCTGAAGACCAAGTGAATCAAAGCACAGCGCACCCAGCCCAAAGCAATCAAAGCAAAAGGAACCTATTGCTGTATCAGCAACTGCCCTGCCAGGCTGCCCGGTGAGCACCGTAGACAGTCTCTCGAGCCAGAACCGACAGCCATCCTATGCCTCCCTCGTCCTCGGCATGCCCTACCCATTTCCATGCACCATGAGGGCCTGTTGTTCTCAGCTGCATTCTTCCTGAAATGATCCATCCCATTCCATTAGCCCTGTCACTAGCTGCCTCAGTCGCCTATCTCGAGTCTAGACGTGGGCACAGGAGTGCTCTCCCACACTCACTCCTGGACCCCCACGGCCATTCTCCACACAGTAGCCACTTTTTATAAACACACACTTCACTCTTTGCCTCAAACTCTCCAATGGTTCCTTTTATTTCAGAGCAAAAATAACCGTTTCCCCCCACAGCCCACTAAGGCCTCCCACCCCTGCTCTTGCCCAGGCAGCAGGCACAAACACTGTACAGGGGGGCTTCGCCTCAGGCTCTCATCACAGGACCTGCTTTCTTCAAAGAGCCGGCAGCCACGAAGCCACAGTCGGTCAGTGATTATTCACGAATCTGAGCGTCCCATTTTAGGCTGTGTTCTATGGGGCAAGAACATGGGAGGTGTGCTCCTTGGGTGAGCCAAGGGGTGAATGGGTGTGGGGGTGACAAGGAGTGGGGGAGAAAGACACACTAACCATCGTCCTTGCTCTGCATGCAGAGAGCCTGGGCCTTCAGGAAGGGGACCTCAGCAGCCTCCCGCAGCCTCACAGCCCCACCTTTGCCCAGGGCCAGCTATGAGCCAGTGTTCTATGCGCTCCACAGTGTGGCCTTCCAAAGTGTGGCTTTGGAAACCATATCCACAGGTCTGTCTTTACCACCAGCCTTTCCCCATTCCCAAAAGGAATTCAGCACAATAGCCATGGTTTTTCATCTGTTTTGTCTTGAGGGAGACAATGAGGACGTGGGCAGTGCTGCGACTGGTACATAAAGTAAGAGTCTGCAAATCCATACAGTGATTATCTGACTTAAACAGACAGAGAGAGAGAGAGAGAGAGAGAGAGAGAGAGAGAGAGATGACCACGATGAGGGACACGGTTTGTTACTGTGCGGGCCAAGCACAGCAGCATTTGTAGCGCTGTTCTGTTGACCTGAAGGCAGCCCAGGAATCTGACTTGGGCAAAGGGCTAGACTTGTCTTCAGATGATTCTCTCAGGGCACAACAGTTAAGAGCAGTGAAAGCTGGAGCACGAACACGATACCAACACGCCTCAGCGAAGTGGGACACACTCTTATGAGTCATTTGTAGCTTTAAATATTGTAGAGAAAAGAACTTATAAAACATGCCCAAACAGCCTCTCTTTGATGTGGTAAACTCTTTTAAAGCCACACTGGTTGAATTTATGCTAAAATCCAAACCTTTCATGTTTACAATAGTGCTATTGGAGGAGTATAGTACTAAAAGTACTACTGTTAAATTTCAAAGACAAGACTCATTACTCATAACTTTGGAGTAATATGGAGACTCCCGGAGCAAATTTATGAGCTGCTACACCCTAAAAGGTTTCTTCAGTTGGCAGTGAGGGCTCCTAACATCTCTGCAGCCAGATATGGGGGCTGCTCACATCATGATCAGGGCTGTGATGCTTTCATCAGCACTGACCTCACGCTTCTTAACCTTGGATGACAACTGCTGCGCTGCTCCCTGCGCAGCATCTGATCTGCTAGTTATGCTGCAGGGCCTGGGGGGTGTTCACGGCTGCTCCCGGGCAGAGCACAATTGATATACAATGCGCGGCACCATAACTGCCGCATTGTGAACTTGGCTCGCCTTTCCAACATGTGATGCTGACGTCCAAGTTGTTCTATTATAGAAAACTGTAAGCGATACCTTTGGATTATGAACATCTGAAGACATAACATTCTCAGGCTGTTTTGGATACGCAGGGGCCAGGCAAGGCTGCAAGGCGAAGCAAACACACTTCATACTAACGCTTACAGGGAACCGGAGGCAGCAGAACCGCAGGTTGGACTCCACGGAGTGCAAAGCAGCGTCCACAGGGAGCAAGAGACGACATGAGTCTAAGCCTGGACACTGGAGACACAAGGTCCAGCGACGGTGCTCAATGACTCTGAGCCGCAGGCTCCTCGTTTTGCCCACACATGTACAAAACCAAATGGTCACAAGAGGTGCTTCTTCTGTGAAGAGGGGAAGCTCAGGCGGGCAGGGGCTTGCGAGGCCAGCCTCGTCACAGCCTCCCCATAAGGAAGGCTTCCCACCACTACACTGTTTGAGGTCTCTTAGAAAAAAGACTGGCTCTTTAAATGGAGGGAATGAGAAATAAGGAAGCCTCAGGTTTTATAAAGGAAATACCACCAGGTAGGAGGGGGAATTGAGACAACAGTGTCTGGGCTGTTGAGCCCTCTCTTCCCTCACGCCCAAGGGACTGCAGTCCACTCCCAGGACCCTACAACAGCCCTGTCCTGGTGCTCTGTGCCTGCAGTGCTTGGCTGCAACATCCAGGCACCAGCAAGGTAGCTCTTCCCTCCCCTCAAAGCAGGAGAAGAACCTGATTCTTGAGTTCAGACTGCTGTCTTTTCTTTTCCTGACAGAAACACAAGACAGAAACAATAGTTCTCAACTAAGCATCAGTGTGCAGTGGGAGTTTCCTACCAGCTTGGATGAAACAATCAGAGAAGAAAAGGGGCGGACTGCCGGGTACAGAGCCACTGGCAAGGCTTGCAGAGGTGCTGTGTGGGGACACTGCTCCTTCAGAGCTACTGCTGCTTCTGCCATAGCCTGCTCTGGCCTTAAAAACTCACTGAGTAGGCGGCATCTTCCTTCTTGCTCTGCCTCATGCCGCCTCTAGGAGAGGGCTATCGCGAAGGCATGACCGGATGATGCAGAGAAAGCAGTAGACAGCAGACCTACGCGATGCGGAACCTGTCCCACCCTAGGAATGCTCCTCAGGCTCTGCCTGGATGCTGCATCCAGCCTGTTTTCGAGAGCACAGCACCTGTGCCTTTGTACTGCTCAGTGTCCCAAGGCTGCATCTCTGCTCCATTTTATTTTATTTTATTTTATTTTATTTTATTTTTTTGTATTTTAGGGCAGGGTCTACAGGGTGTTCAGGGTCTCACTACTAGATCAAACCTGCAGTGATCCGCCTGTTTACAGCCTCCTAAGAGCTGGGATTACAGGCAAGCGCCATGCTTCAACTCGTTTCCAGGGCTATTTTCTGGCTAGGTCTTATTTTCAGGCAAGGAAGGTATGTGTCAACTAGTGTTTTAGGTACTGGACATGCATTATTGAGTGTAAACTGCTAATAAGCTGCTTTTCTCCTTTTCATCTGTCCAAACACTTCTTTGATTTAGAACTTGTTATTTCAAATTCCAACAAAGTGTCTGCTACTATGTTTAATTAGGTAACTTGCCTCTCCCCTCTTTCCTTAATTAATATAACAGAATTAACAGAACATACTGTGTCAGCCACCACTGCAGATGAGCAGGGAATCCGATGAGCAAGGTGACTTCCCGAGAAACCCATTCAACACTACCATGAATGTGAAGAGTTAACTGAGCGAGCGCACACACTCAGGGATCCATGAGACCCACATGGAGCCACACATACATGTGCGTGTGCGTGCGCGCACGCCCATACACACACACACACACACACCTTTTAGAGCTGGCTGGATCCCAGGGGACAAGTAGATAGCCTTTGTGTTCCAGATGCTTAAACCAAGCTCAGTAGCAAAGAAACTTATCTACGGCCTGCAGCTAGAACCTAGCTTCTTTCTTCTACTGGCCTGTACTAATGTGTCTCCAAATTGCTTGAAACAATGCATGTGCTCAACAAGGTTACATTAGAGCTCACTGTGGTAACTCAGTCACCCACAAGGTGCTGTTAGTCCTCGCTCAAACTGTAACCTGACTACTGGAACAGTGGCTTTTCTCTGAGGCCAGGCACGAGTACTCGAAAGCTGCCAGACAGTTAACTTCTGCCAAAGAATTCTGTAACACAGCTCATTTCTCCCCACTTCTGACTCAGTTGTGAACAAGAGGCCCAGCAAATTCCAAACCAAAACCTATACCTGACAGCAAAGCATACTTAAAACTTGGACTGATTCGGGTGAAAATACAGAGTACAGAAGCATCAGAATCTGAACTGAAGTGGTTAGATCCAGTGTCCTGTGCAAAGGAGCCATCCGTCACGGGGTGAGGGATGGCAGCCTCCTCTGTGACAGCTTCAGGTCCTCCCTGTGACAGAGCTGGGGGACAAGCAGACAGAGCTACAACATTAAGATGGAACACCCTAAGAATGCACCAACTCCAGGGCTGTCCTCATGCTCTGAAAAGATCCTGTCAGCCTCAGTTCTGTCAGTGAATGGAGTCTTCTGCTCAAATGATAAGCTTATCGCTTGCTCCAATACCAATATCTGTAACGAGTGGATTGGTACTTCCAGGAATGAAAACCTCTGCAATCTTTAGATGTGTTTCCTTATGATCTTATTTTCTTCTCTGAAAGAAAACTGAAATATAAAATGTCAGCAAAAGTCCTTGTGCAGAGGACAAGGCTGGAAGTGGACATGAGGGATTACAGCCCAGAAGCACTATGGGAAACACTGCTGAGGCAGTAGGGTTCTAATATGCATGTATGAATCCTGTAATGGGGTGGTTTTGGGTTAATGGCAAGTGAATAAGCAAATCGCGTAGAAAAGAGATTAGGAAAATACTATCTTCTGAACAGCCTCAGACAAAGAGGCCAGACGTCTCCCCAGGCAACCACTGCCTGGTCACCAGCATCTCCGGCACAAGAGACCATATCACACAATTTCCCTGAGTAATTATTTTCTTAAATTGGTGCCAGAAAAATTTCACTTACTGTCTCAGGAGAATGTACTTTGGGATTTCTGCCACAAATTAAATAGTCTAGATGAGTTTTGAAAAAGATAATTTAAGGATAATATGCACACACACACACACACACACACACACACACACACACACACACCAGACAAAGAAATACCAAAACACTGTCAACTATACATGCAGACAGCCTCTAAGGAAGAGCTTGACCCAAGTAGCGACAGACAGATCTCTGGTTCCCAGGGCCAAGTTTGTTCTTTCCACTAAGGTCTCAGTATTATAGGTGTCCCAATAAAGATGTACTAGAGGAATGAATCTTTGAGCATTTTGAGGGAAGGAGGCCAGGCTCTACCACTTCTCACTCCTCCCTTGACCCAGAAAGTAGGGCCACAAAACAGGACTACGGATCTGGAGCTTAGCCTGAGTCTATCGTGCAGCCATGCACTGCAGTCCACCACAGCCTCCAGTGGCCCTCAGGTCCGGCCTCACTGAAGGGACACTGCTCCAGAGTCCTTTCACATGTGCACCCCACCTTTGAGGGGTAAAGTCAGGGCTGAGGAAGGAAAGGATGGCCCCTCCATTAGATCACAGCCATCCGGCTCCTCCCGTCATTCAGCTCCTTTCCCCTCTCCTCCATTTCCTTCCCTCCCTCCCTCCCTCCCTCCCTCCCTCCCTCTCATGGTTTATGTCTAGTTGTACCACCAAAGCCTCATGTAGTCACTGGGTGGGGACTTCTATAGACTGAGACTTGACTCATGAGTCACTGGGATTATGTGTTTTAGTACTGATGGGATTATCGGTCTGAGTAGGGCTGGGTGTGGTCTAGAGCAGATATCCTAAGGCAGAGAGCCTGATAGGAATATAAAGAGAGAAAGAGAGGCAGACTAGAGCTAATGCTCTCTGCTGCCCTTTGGTTGGCTGCCTCTGCCACCATTTTGTTGCTGTTCCACTGCCATGAACTGGATGCTCTGTGCCCTGTTTCACTCAGCCTTGGGCCAGCCGAATATGGACTGAAACCTCCACGAACTGTGAGCTAAGTAAACCTTTCCTTCCTTCATTTTGAGTGTCGGGTATTTGTCCCAGCAATGAGTAAACAGTAACCGAGACACTCCCTTTCATAAAGAGAAGGCTCTTTCTCTAGCTTTCCATCAGGTTCAACAGTTCTCTTGCTACCAAATCCTAAGGGTTTGAAGAAAGGAAAAAAAAAAAGGCACAAGCCATTAAAATATGATCACAAATCACGTGAGAAATACTTCACAACTAACACCTAAGATTTTATTTTATTTTATTTTATTTTATTTGAGACAGGGTCTCACTATGCAGTTGAGGCTGGCCTTGAGCTCACTTTTGTAGCCCAGGCTGGTCTTGAACTCGCACTGATCCCCCTGCCTCAGCCTCCCAAGTGCTGGGATTACAGGCGTGCGCCACCACGCCCAGCGGACACCTAGGATTTTAAATAAAACAAACCCAAAACACACAGGAAGAAAACACCTTCAGCTGTATTAAGAAACTTACTTGAATACTTAAATATTAATAATGGCCTCATTTACTCTGTGTGTGTAAGGCAAAACAAACACAATATGGGAGAGCAATTTAGAGTTGATAATGGCGTGAGCTGGCGGCCGCCATTTCATCAGTGCCTCCGCACGTCAAGTGAGCTTGCAGCTCAGTCTTTCGTGGGTCTTATTTGTGAGAGAAAGGCTGGAAAAGAACAACCCGCGGAACATAAGGAAGACACGCTGAAGCCACTTTGCAGCGTGCCCTGGAGCCTCAGCAACAGCAGTGGAGAACAAGCGAGTCAGCAAGCGGGTGGCTGGGCCGGGACGCCAGCCTGCCCAGCACGCTGGCTGCTCACGTGCGAGCCCTCACTCCTTGGCTCACAAAGTTGTTCATAATACCTATCGGAAAGCCCTTTCCTGGGCTCTGTCCTAGAAGAGAGGGACGCAGATGTGACCACAAGAGCAGAGGCCCTGCATCCGTGGGCCTGTGACAGTGTGGGAGACCCCTGCACAACGAATTGGCTCCAAAGTGGAAACGCAACTATAAAACTGAAAATGGTCAGTTCACCGTGCCTGGAAAGTCCCACTTGAGCCTTTTCTGGGATCTGGTTTAACAGTGCCTGTGTGCGGTGCATGATGTGTGCGATCCTGTGTGGAGCTGGTTCACGTATGCGTCTTTGTTCTTTTTTAAAAATTTTTTTTTGACTTTTAAAAACCTTTAATTAATTAATTAGGTATAGGGTCTAGCTATGCAGGTCAGACTCGGACTCAGACTCCTAGTGATCTTCCGGTCTCAACCTCCCCAGCACTAGGATTACAGGCACGGGCTACCACTTCTGGGGTGGCACGGCACACAACACCAGGGATCAAACCTGAGTCCTTGCACTTGCCAGGCAGGTGCTGAGACTGCACCTGCGACCTCCCCAACCTCTATTTTTTAAATTCCTTTCCCTCTCTCCTGTACCTATCTCTTGATCCTCTTGCTTTTTTGGTGCATGTTTGCGATGCGTATGATTTTACATACATTTACGGATCTATACTGTGGGTGGCACTACACATGTTTTAATCCATTTGATATGATATGTACTGGGCTTCCAAAAGTTGAAGTCCTCAGACACCCTCAAATGTCCCCATCTGATGGACAGAGGGTCCCTACTCTAGGGGGCTCACAGTAAAATGGAGACTGAGACACAGCCCCACTGCAGAAGGCCTTTTCTGTGTGTGTGTCTGACGATGCCTTCAGGGCACAGGGGTTTGGCTTGTGGAGCTGGGGATCCAACCCAGGTCCCCTGCGCCTGACTGCATTGGCCTGAGCAGACACTTAAACAAGTGTGCCAGTCCACAGGCCCAACCCCTCCCGCACTGCAACAGTGGCCTTGTGACGTGGCCAAGAAAACAGCATCTCTGAGCTCCAGCTTCTTAACGAGAATAAACACCAGAAAACAGCCCTGCAGGAAGGTTTGAAGATGGAAGAGGAAGTAAGACTGAAAAGAAGTAGTTCAAAGGTTGGCAGAGGGCTGGAGAGATAGCTCAGCAGCCAGAGTGCCTTCCTGGCAAGTACAAGGTTCTGAGTTCAAATTCTGATACCAAATAAATGAATGAATAAAAAAGGCTGGCAGAAATGAAAGTAAGTGCTGGCTGCTTAAATCCTTGTTCTGCATGGAGCTCTCTGCCTCTCGCTCTTCTACACTGCAACCGCTCTCCACTAGACCCGAAAATGAGAAAGGTCTGCTGTTTTCATGGTAAACAGATGTCCCCGATAGGCAAACTCATACTGAAACCACAGAAGTTCACACAGAGATAAAGCCTGGTCAGTACCTTGAGACTCACTCCAAAAAGGCAGGTGTACTAATTAGTCAGGACTGGCGCAGCTGCGTGCAATGCCCGGCATCTGTGACTCAGAAGAGGCAAGGCTAAGGGACCAGCCTCTACACTGGCTGCCTCAAGGCGGAGACCGCAGGGCGAGGGCGTGGAGGAGCAAAGCTGCTCAGGTTGTGCAGCCCATGAGGGTGCACAGTGGGACACAGTAAATCAAAACAACACTTAGATACCATGTCACCCCAGAAAGGATGGCTATCATAAAGAAATCAACCAGCAACAAATGCTGGAGAGGCTGAGGGAAAGAGGAACCCTTCTCCACTGCTGGTGGGAATGCAGATTGGTGCAACCATTATGGAAAGCACTGTGGAGGATCCTTACAAAACTAGAATTGGAAGTTCCGTTCAATCCAGCTATTCCCCCTAGTGGGAATTTTCCCAGAAGAACTGAAAACACCATGCCATAGCACACTTCATTAATCTACTAGGTGTTGCTCTCTTTTTCATTCATTAAGTTTACTGGCAGGGCTGGTGAGATGGTTCAGCAGTCTAAAGCGCCTGCTCAGGAAAGCTTTGGCACAGGGACTGTGCTTCCATCCCCGATCCCTGGCACTACATGCTGCGCCAGCACCATCCCCAGGGCAGGCGGAGCAGTCATAAAAAAAAAAAAAAAAAAAGATTAGTGGCAGGTTTCAGGTTCACACAGTGACCACACTGATCACAGGGGTCTGTGCCTGGGCACGATGTCCCTTGATTCTCCTCTCCCCCCAGCCCCCCTTCAACCCTTCTTTCCTTCCTTCTCTGTGGAAGCTTTGTTTCGTTTTTCCTCCTTGTTTTTTTCTCCTATCCCCCAATTCCCCTTCCCATGTATGTGACCTTTCTTTCTTTCCTTCTTTCTTTCTTTCTTGGTCTTTTTGAGACCGAGTCTCGTGACGTTTCCTAATGCAAGGAAGGTGATGATGAGGATTAACATTCACAATAGATTTTTTTATTGTGAATTTTTAAAATGCACTTATTTTTAGTTAAAAATCAAACTTTTTCAGATAGTGTCAGTCTTTTTTTTATGTATTTAGTACAGGGTCTGAAAGTTCCCACTACACAGACTGGACTCGTAGTGATGCTCCTGCTTTCGGCCTCCCAAGCTCTGGGAGCACAGGCACAGCACACTCGGGGCTGAACCCCAGGCCCTGCGTCTGCCCGAGCAGGTGCTTTAATCTGCTGAGCTATCTGGCCAGTCCCAAATAGCACCAGTCTTAAGAAGAAATTACCTTCTATTTGCCCTAAAAATAAGAAATTGGTGACCTCTTAGATTTAATTTTTCTCTTATAGTCATTGTACGAAACACTTTAACCTTCCAAGCGAGTAATGGTAGTAGGTACAGGGGGAAATGAATTCAAGTTTACGGGCCTCACCACAGGATGTGTGAAGAGGACATCCAGTGTGTTCCAAGAAAACAAGAAAACAAACTATGAAAAGCTGAGCATGGTGAAGAATGAAAACCGACTAAAAATACTTTTAAAAGATTTCAAACATGAAATCATATTTACAAAATAACTTAATGGCATACACATAGAGAGACTCAGGAACATATGGCTTATATTTCCTCCAAAATGCATTTAGCCTAAAAAAAAAATTAGGGGAAGTCTTGCTTGGCAAGTGAACCTGGTCTGAACAGGAGAGCACTGAAAAGGAAAGAAATTCTGTCACCCCGTACTCATGCTGGCGCTCTTCTGGCACTTTCCTCTGTGCCTGTCCATTGGCCACAGCACCCATTACCTAAGAAGCTTGGAACAGCCACCTTCGAAGTGGTTTCACTCTCTTCTCCTATTTAGGCAAAGTATTCAGTATGTTTATAATGAATGACTCTTCCTCACCTCCAATCCCACAAGGACCAAAAACAGAATTTACTTTTGCAAAAAGATTGTAATATCTGAAGTTTAGAACAAATTGCAACTGCATCTTTCCAACAAATGGGTACAGATTCATGTATAGGATTGCTTTTCTGTGTATTTTTAACTAATCCCATGAGAGTATGTGGCCAAAGATGCAGACAAAGCCCATAGCAAAAAGGCTCCATTGAACCCGCCAGCCTCCTTCCCTATCACACCAGGTCCACCCTCTCACTATACTAGTTGCCAACACCTTTACTGCAAAGGAGCTTAGCATCTTACACGTCCTCCTTCTGGAAGGTTCCAGAACCTAACATTTCAGTCTATCCTAGTGCATGGTTCTGACAAGCGCTAAACCTGTTTTTTAGATGAGGAAATTAAGAGCTGAAATTCAGAAAAAACCCATACAAAGAACTAGTCATTCTGCAGACAGGCAGAGGACTTTTCTGCCTTGGCAATTCTAACTGCTTGTTTTGGCTAATTTTTAGCAGCCATGCTCTCCATAATGCATGCTCCCCACTCAGGACTCTTCCATTCTTCCAGGACCAGAACAAAAGCCACATACAATCCTTGAACACGCAGCCTGCAACCATGGGAGTGGTCAATGGGAGTAGGTTGCAGCCCTCAATTATTCAATGAAATCCTAATGATGGTGCTTCTACATAAGCATTTGGTGGCTGGCATTTCAGTTCATCAGCCACTGATCTTAAGACCAATTATAGCAGACAGTCTGAGTGTGCCTGGTCAAATAATTAACAGGCCTGGGAAGCAAAGTTGAGGCTTCACTGAAGAACTCCTGACCACGGACTGCAGCTGGAGCGTGGCTCCACAGATCTGGCCCAATTCAGCCTATCCTTGGCTTGCACAGTCAGCCCCCATAACTGCCCAAGCCAGCTCCCTGTGATAACATGACACAGATCTCCTACAGCTGTGACCTGGTTGGATCTTGACCAGTACGTGAGGTAAGGACTCCTCTGTGTTAAGAGTCTACATAATTCTTACCCTATTTCTAACTAATTGGTGGTACTGTAACTGTAGGCAGACCTGGCTCAGATATTGTAAACCATATAATACAGTCTCTTACATTTGAAAAATTATTTGCTGGAAGAATTATAGTGTGCAGGGCAAGACAAAAAGGTGTTGCACCATCTCATGCTCATGGAGAAATAGAATTGGTGAACAGAACTAGGTTGATCACCGCCTCTGAGGTAATTTCACCAAGGAGGCACAGTATTACTGTCACCTAAAAACAGGTGTTTCTCTTCATTGCACAGGTCACACCTATGCATGCGGGACACGAAACACTCCTGGGCCTCACCCACTGAACGCTGACTGGTCATACTTAGTCTTTGCTCCTACAAGTGTGACAACCTCCTATGTGCACCTGTGCTCATGAAGACCCACCCTCCTGTCATTACAACACATGTACCACGTTACAGAGTAGAGCACTGCCTCAACAATGACTCCTAAACAAATTAATCAGAAGGAGCCAACCCTGCTGCCACTTTAACTTTGGACTTCCGGCTTCCAAAAATTTCTGTTGCTTCAGACCACTCAGTTTGAGATAGTCCGTCGTGGCATTCCTAGGAAAGGATACAGGTAGCAAAGGCAGAGGCAGGAAGAGTAATGTTCTGATCCAATATTATAGGTCAGAAGAATGAAAGGTTAGTAAGTTATCATCAATGCTAAAAAAAAAAAAAAAAAAAAAAAAAAAAAAAAAAAAAAAAAAA
>PVJA010000015.1:114372-225173 GCA_004027025.1 Myocastor coypus | reverse complement strand
AAAAAGAAAGTGTAAGAATTTTTTGGACTTTGACATTACTTATTCAGGCTAAATCATACGGATTCAACGAATATTTAAAGAATTTTTTTTTTTTTTTCTTGCTTCAGAACCTTTATTTGTTTATTCACTTATTTTTATGGCCAGCTCAGCCCGCCCCAAGGGCAGGGCTGGCGCAGCATGTGGTGCTGGGGATCGAACCGCGGTCACTACAGCCGCCCAAGCTTTCCCAAGCAGGCGCTTTAGACCACTGAGCCATCCCGCCGGGCCCCTCAACGAATATTTAAAAGCCCACTTATGACTCTGGCATAGTTTGTTACCAGGTCATGAAGTTACAGATGGAAAAATTTTTATAAAAACATGGAAGTAGTTATGCTGAGTTAAAACATTTGTTAGGGAACATTACCAGAATGCACGCATGGGGATTTGGGGCCACCTCACAAAGAAGGGTACCATTTTTTACAGTCGTTCACAGAAAGGCTTCCACACTAGCATCTCAGCACTAACTGGTAATCTATTAGAAAAGCACATTCCTAGACCCCACGCAGATCCACTAAACCAGGAAACTTTGGTGGTGGGGTCCAGGTAGGGCCCAGCTATGGTTCTCAAAAGTTGAGTGGGCACCAGAATCATAAATAAAACTTTTCAAACACAGGATCCTGGGATTCCCCTCCAGAGTTTCTCATTCAGTAGGTCTGGGCTGAGATCTCAATGTTGACATTTACAACAAGCTTTCAGAAGTAGTGCTCTAGATTTGCACTAGACAATGACTACTTAGATTTGAATGCTTTACATTATGTAAAACCAGAAAAATTCCATTCTGCAGTTGGACTACACACACTCCAAGTGCTCACCATTTGTGCAGCTACAGTACTGGCCAGAGGAGACAAGCAACGTTTTCAACACTGCAGAAGGTTCTGTTAGCCAGGGCTGCTCCACGGCTGCTGAGGAGGAACCCTAAGAGTATCCTTTCCATAAGCACTCACATACAATAGACTGAGATAAAACAGTTATTTCATAGGACAGCCCTAAGTTGCACAGCATGAAGACAGGCACTGCTTGTACTTTGCCTGATGCTCACCTGGGCAACAACCTGCAGCTCTAGGATGAGTGGTACTGGGAATGTACTTATTTAATCTAGTAAACTGCTCTCTTGAGACTCTGAAAGCCCACAGCACTAACAGGGCCTATGCTGGCTATCATGTTTCTTTTTTTCCTCTTTAACAGGGGGAGAGGTGGAAGAGATTAGGAAACTCACAGCGTAAAAGTGTACAGCACCTGTTTTTAACTATGGTAGATCAAGAGGCAAACGCAGAAATTCTATACTGAACAAGTAACAGCCTATTTCCTGAAGTAGCTCTTGTCAAAGTTAAAGCTCAGTTCTATAACGCGAAACCCATTTATCAATGTTACCAGCCTATAGGAGGGGCATCTGGCGGAGCTAAGTACTTCTTCCTCCTAGAAAAATGACCATCTTCCAAAACCTTACACTCTCGTCTCAATTTTTTGCCCTATTTCACTACTTTCCTTTTTGCTCTAACAGGTTAGTACGTCAGGCTTGCCTACTCACCCCTCGATCCCTTCTCTATCTACACGCAATCCCTATAGTGATTTCATCCACTTTCCTGAACTGAAATAGCACTTACCCCAAGCCAATGACTTCTGGCTGTCCACATCTCTAATGTGAGCTCCTTCTAGACCTCCCACCTAGCCACTTACCAGCAAATCCGTCCACCATGTAACACGGATAGGCCCTTAATACACACAGCCCCAACACCAGGCCGCAAGTCTCTCCCCCAAGCCTGCTCTATATCCACGCGCCCCTTAACGGCAATTCCAGCTGTCTAGCAGCCTTGGCCCAACACCTCAGTGGTTCTCTACTTTCCTTTTTCTCACAGTCACATCCATTAGAAAACCCTTTTGTTCTGCTTATCAAGAAGCTGACCTCTTTGCATCTACCCCAGTGCCCACCACCTGAGCATGGGCCTTGACTACAGCGAGCAACTGCTGCTTGGTCTTCCGGCTTCCGCCTTTGCTGCCTGCATCCATAGCTAAGGAGGCCGTAACAAACCATCAGAAACTGGGCTGTTTAGAACAACTCATTCTAATATTTTTGAAATCCAAAATCGAGGTATTGGTAGGGTTGGACCCTTCTAATGAGTCAAAAAGAAACCATTTCCTGCCTCTCTAGTGTTCCTTGGCTTGTGGCTACCCTACCAATCGGGGCATCTTGTCTCTTATCAGGCTAGCTCTTGCTGGATTTAGGGCCTACTGTAATCCAGAATGATCTCACTTTCAGATTCTGATGATCTATGCAGACTTTGATTCCAAATAAAGTCACATTTTGAGTTTCTAGATGGGCCTGTCTTCTGGGGAATAACTTCCAACCCATCATGGTGGCCCACACATTCTGTCACACAGCTGCCACAGTGATCCCCTCCAAGTCTCATCTCAGCGGAATCAAGGTCCTCAGATCAGACCGAGACTATATGCTCTGGTTTGCACCGTTCTCTTCTCATCTCCTAGTTATACATAACAAGCTTGGATTTTCACACAGGCTCACTTGACTAGAGGAGGGAGACAGAAGAGCAAGGGAGGACTGGAGACGCCGGGGGTTAGCATCAAGATGACCTGGTTGTAGACTCAGGAGGCAGTGCTGGACAAGGAAAGAGTTCGGGAGCCAAAAGGACTTACCAACTCCGCTTCACACAGACTGCAATTGAGATGTCCTTGAGTAGGCTTATGTATAATTTTAGAAGTGCAAGATTTGGGCTGAGGATATAAATGTGGAAGTGGACAGCTTATAAATAGTAACTAAAGCCTTGTGAGACGCGAGGACCTAGAATTCCATTATTAGAAGAGCAGATATTTACAGGTAGAGGGCAGCAAAAAGAGAATGAGGAAAGGGGGCAAAGCAGCAGCAGAGAAGCCAGCGGAAGTGTGGCAGTGCAAGAGAGGGAGGAAAAGGCTAGCTGCAAGGAGGGAGTGGTTCATGATGTGGCGTAAATCTGGGGAAGGATGGTCACCACAGGCCTCCCTGACCCTGGGGTCACGGCAGGACTTAGCCAGAATGATTTTATGAGAGTAACAGGGTCAGCAAGAGGGCTAGCACAGTGCAGGTAAGATTCAAAGTTGAAGATGTGAAGACAGCTCTTTGGAGAAATACGAATGTAATAGGACAGGGTTGATAACTGCAAGATAGTTGTGGGTGACTGGTGTCACCATCCCTCAGGACATGAAGAAGAAAGGAATAATTAATGCTAAAATATTTTTGTAATAGGAAGAGAACTGGTGTAAGGCTAGTGTTAGATAAGCATCAGCAAAGTTCCCTGCGCAGGTGCTGGGATGAAGGCTGATGTACGGAGTGAAGAACAGTATTGGGAGTTCATAGTTTCCATGGTGGGAGGCTGAAGGCCTTGCCAGCCAGACTGTAGTTTTTAGGGGCAGTCTAGCACTGCTGGAATGCTGGCATGCATTTCAAATTGGCTCTTCCTGCTTGGTTAGGCCATGTTCTCTACTTGGGATTAACTGCCAAATTCAGGTCCAAGAAACCTGGTACACAGGCTCACCCAACCAAGATGGAAGACAAATGTCCATCTGTTTACCTGTCTTTTCTGTGTATCTACAAATAAGTAAAACAAGGGGCTAGAGGTCTAAGCAGGACAGGAAGGAATGCAAGGTGAGAGGGAAGGAGTGTACGCACTGGGAAGGGGACAAGGAACATTTGCAGTTGACTAATTCAGAACTTAGGGGTCACCAAAGATAGTTTAAAAATCCTCAAATATTAAAGTCAAGAATGCTAAGAGCCCAGTGTATTGGACTCCTACACAGAGCCCTAGTTTTTATCAAAGAGGATCAAAGGACATTTGATATTGAGCAAGTTGGATTCAAGGATTGCGGTGCAAGAGGTACCGCTCCACATCTGCATGCTGTCACTTAATTACTTGTCAACACATGTTGTACAGAACTTTACCTGATTTATTCATTAATTTTCTAGTCTTAAGTTGCTCTCTAGCACAGCAGTTCTCAACTAGGTATCTCCAGAAAACAGCTGACAATGCCGAAGATATTTTTGGCTGACACCAATTGGAGGAGAGAGTAAGATGTACTGTATCTGGTGGGGAGAAGCCAGGGACAGCTTCACAATCCCTGCAACTCAAAGATCACTCACAAGTCCTCCAGAGAACTGCCAAGCTCAAGGCAAACAATCGCTGCTCTTGGAAACGAAAGCATTTGACAAGTAGGCTATTTACATACGTTAGAGAGAACACAACCTAACTTTGGATCAAAGCAGCCAACCGTCTTCAAATATTCTGTACCATATATCTACTAATAATCTAAATAAATGATTTCTGCTTTCAGAAAAGGTATCATAAATGAGTGCATGAAAAGCACAACCACTAGCTACATAGGGAAACATAAGGCAGCATCAAGACCTTCCATTCTTCCCTAGCCTGGCTTTTCTCATTTTCTTGTTTATTCCTGTCCAGGAAGACTACCGTGTCCGATTTCACCTGTTCCTGCATGCTGGAAAATTAAAACTAATTAAATTCCGAGCACAGACCAATTTTGATGAAATTCCTTTATTGGTAGTAAATGTGAAAGTCTATGGTGTTAGTATGATGGCCTTATGCCCACATATAGAAGTGATTAAAGACTAGCCTGCGATTAAATTCTAAGCAGAGTAACATAATTACCAAATTTATGAATGAGACTTCTTTTCACAGTTCTACTGTCAGGGCTAATGACTTGCATTAATTAGAACTGTCAACACATGAATATCACTGCTGAAGCGACTTCCTATGGTAAAATATGAGACTTGTAAATATGAAGACTTGGAAAAATGCAAAGACTCATTCATTAGCATCTCTCAATGATGCAGAAGCACTGAGCGCACGAAGGGCCTGGGGAATTGATGGTAAATAGGTTCCTGGTTAATGAATTCGCTATGTGTTCTTCCTTGCTTAGGCAGTAGTCTCAGTTCAGCCTTGGGATGAAATATCTAATATGTCATTACTTGAGAAGGACCACAGCAAGAGGAAATAATTTTGTAGGTTTTTGGCAAACTGGAAAGATCTAAAGCAGTGGTTCTCAACCTTTCTAATGCCGTGACCCCTCATGTTGCAGTGACCCCAAACTAAAAAATAATTTTGGTGGCTACTTCAAAACTGTAATTCCAAATAAATAACATTTTCTGATGGCTTTAGGCAACTCCGGTGCTTTGGTCATTCGACCCCCACTGGGGTCGCAACTCACAAGTTGAGAACTGCTGATCTAAGGTGCCCAGAAGGGAGGTCTCACATCCTCTCTAAAAAAGCCCAAATTGTGCTGAAAACTTTTAAAAGAACTGCTGATATGCTAAGGAAAAGCTGGCTTGGAGAAAACCAGGGCTTGAATACCAATTTTTACTTGAAGAGACCTTGGGTAAATGGATGAATTACTTAGCCTCTTGTCTCTTCTTGTGAAAATCAGGAATAAAGGGTTAATTAAGGTGAACCGTGTGTTAGTTAATACGTGTGAACTGCACAAGGTATGTGCCACTTGTCATGTTTTAATCATTGTTATCTGCAATGGAAGTGAAGCAGAGAAACAAATATTTTTAGAACTACACCACCTGAATAACGTGCAGATTAATTAAAACTCTAAAGGCTGGGTAGTCACACCTCAACTCCACACTTCATTGTATTTCTTCTAAGCCTCAAAGGCATCCTACTTCCTGGGGCCTGTGAAAAGTCAATAAAAAAGGTGTGCCCACTTTCCTTGTACTGGGGGCAGAGGAAGCGACGGGAGGTGATGGATGGATACATTAATTATCTCGATGGCAGGTGGATTCATAGCACAAAATGTTTCTTGCTACACCTCATACATAAAAGGTGATTACTAAATATTAGTGCTGAAATATTCATTACCACTTGTCTCGGTTACTCTTCTCCCATTGCTGGGAAAAATACCAGAGACGCAAAATGAAGGAAGGAAAGGTTTATTCAGCTCGCAGTTACTGGAGGTCTCAGTCCATACTCGACTGACTCCAAGGCAGAGTGGCACAGGGCAAACAGCAGTAGTTCACAGCGGCAACAAAAAGGAAGAGGAGGGGCCCGGCAGGATGGCTCAGTGGTCTAAAGTGCCTGCTTAGGAAAGCTTGGGCGGCTGCAGGGACAGCGGTTCGATCCCCGGCACCACATGCTGCGCCAGCCCAGGGCAGGCTGAGCCGGCCATGAAAATAAGTAAAATAAACAAACAAAAGTTCTGAAACAAGAAAAAAAAAGCAAGAGGAGCCAAGGAGGGAGTAGCTGCAGCAATGCTGACAGACAGGAAATCTGCCTCTCTGTCTCTCTTATATTACATTCAGGCTATCGGCGTCAGGCTGGGCGTAGGCCTCTTACTGATAATCGCAGCAGCCCTAAGACCCATAATCCCAGTGGATCATGAGTTAATCTCAAACTCTAGAAGTCCTGGCCCCTTGACTGCGTGAAGCTCTGGAGGGACAACTAGATACAAGCCATAACACCATTATTGTCTTTTTTGAAAAAAATCCCGCAAAATGGTTGAAATGAAGCTAGAAAAAGTGTGGGCAGATGACCTAAGATAAGCGGAGAAAGCAATCACAAGGAGGAGAGAGGCAATGGCAGGGCCAGAGGGGAAAGGTGGTGCGTGCCTGTCTGAGGTGAGGGCCCTTCGCCTCCTATTTCAGGTAGGCACCCCTGCTGCCCAACATCTCACCCCCAAGTCTTCAGAAATCCTTTATGTGCCTGACCACCACTGATGGATGGGAGACAGACAGACAGACAGACAGAGCAACGGACAAAATCTGACATCTGAGCACGCCCTGCAAAGCACGCCCTGCGCTGCAAGGCTGCAAAGGCGTTCACCACAGAATGGAGACACAGATGATATGCTCTTCTGCTTCTCTCCCATTTGCATGTGGTTTAGAACACAGAAGCCGAGGTCTTGGTAAGTACAGCCTGTTCTGGTTGGCTACATCTCACCTGATAACTATCACAAGGCAGCATTAAACAATTTTAAAATCAGTTGAACCAAGTTATTTCCATTGTAATCCCCTTCAGGGATTACAATGTAATCCCTGTCAATGGTCTACAAAAGACAGAAATATTCTCATTGCTTTATTTTGTAAGGTCCTCCCAGAGACTCCTACTTTGGGTGGTAGGAAGATGGCCCTCTGCTGAAGGCTGCAGGGAACGCTGAGAACGGCCCCACTGAGCACCTGCTGAGGTCCCGCCTACTCAGACCTCAGATTTCTGAATACAGCAGGTTGTTTGTGTTAGAGCTGAGTTCACCTGAAAGTCCACTTCTGTATAAGTAGCTAGACAGCTCATGAAATATAAGTTGGTAATCCTTAATTCTGCCTTGAAAATCAATACCTTAAAAATCAATCAAGCCAAAATTTTAGAACATCAAATAATCTAATATATAGCAAGAAAACCTAGTGGGAGGATGCCCAGGGTCCTTTCTAAAGAATGTCTTTAAATATAAGGTAATGGCAAATCAGTATCTATATCACCTAAAGAAGGAAACGCCTTAATATACACAGTAGCTTGGAAATGAAATAATGCCAAAGTGACAGCTGTATAAAATATTAAGTAAATTAAAAGAAAATCAGTGAAGCCGGGCGTGGTGGTGCACACCTGTAATCCCAGCACTCGGGAGGCTGAGGCAGGAGGATTGGTGTGAGTTTGAGACTAGCCTGGGCTACAAAAGTGAGCTCAAGGCCAGTCTCAACTGCATAGCGAGACCCTGTCTCAAAAGGACAAAAAAAAAAGAAAATCAGTGAAATGGCATCGTACACCTATTTGATTGGCTGAAATGAAAACAAAACAAAACTGACCATATCAAGTTTTGGGGAGGGCCCAAACTTCCATACACTGCTGCAGAGGATGTAAACAGTATGACCACTTTGGAATATAGCTTGGCAGTAAAAAGAGAGTGTATGTTTTTCGTATGACTCAACCATTTCACTCCTAAGTATCTATTCAACAGAAATGAAAGCATACGTTTATACAGGCATTTGTGAATGAATGTCATACCTGCTTTACTTGTAGCAGACAAGTACAAGAAACAATTCAATTGTTCATGAACAGGTAAGTGGATAGAAAACTTAGTACAATGGGGTGTTACTTAGCAATACACAGGAAAGAACTATTAATATACATGGTGATATACGTGAACCCCAAAATAACTGTACTAAGTGAAAGAAAGCAGACAACACAAGCATGGCTGATATGCTTGAGGCTGTTAAAACGGAAGGGCCTATTATCTATATATAACAATTGACGAACATCTTCTGGACACTTCAGACCACTGTCAGATTACCTACAACAGCTGATATAATGTAAACGCTATGCAAATGCTAATCAGAGCATGTTATTTAGGGAATAATAAGAAGAAAGGTTTACACCTGTACCATCAGTTTGTTTCAAATACGTTCAGCTCAGAATTAGTTGGACCCTTGGATGCAGAGCCCACAAATCAGGAAAGCTGACTGTACATGTTATATTCCCAACATCTAGAGGAGGAAAAGTTTATTTTGGTTCACAGTTCATAGAGGTTTCGGTTCACAGATGGCTGGACCAGAAGCTGAGAAAGTGATTGGGGGAGGAGGAGGGAGAGAGCACGTTCCAGGCCACACCCCCAGCAACCACACCTCCCACCTGCTTCATCTCCCAACATCACGTTCAGCTGTAGACTCATCTCCATAGATAAGCATCCCATCCCCCTGATCCAATGACCTCCCTAAAGCCTGAGCTACGCGCACACACAGCTTTGGGTGGGTGGGGACATCTAGATAGAGATCACAACATCATCTTTCTGCTTTGAACTTAAACAGAGATGTGTAGTTATAGAAAATACAACCCAGGCATAGGCTACAATGCAAAAATAAAATGAAATCTAAAAAAAAGGTGTTACATCACTCTAGCAGAATTTGTGAGCCACAGTGCTTGGACTGGGGATGATGGGTCATACCTTATAGGACCAGGCTTGTCTGTCTCCTTGGGAACAAGGCAAGTACCAAACTCACCGACACTGCTATTACCAAAGGCACTCAGGGATGTGGATGTCTAGAGCCCCCAAAGTGCTGACTAGCTGCTAGAAAGGAGGTAACCCAGACACCAAACTGACTCCTGGGTAATTTTTCTGTGTAGTTAGGCTTCCAAGCCTCTGAAAAGGGACTTAACAGGTAACTTAGTTACTCTTCTCTCATTGCTGAGACAAACACCTGACACTCAAATTGAGGGAATGAAAGATTTATTTAGCTCCCAGTTACTGGAGGTTTTAGTCCATATTTAGCTGACTCCAAGGCAGAGTGGCACATGGGAGAGGGCAGCCTTCCATGGCAGTGGGCCAGAGCAAGAAGAGCTCAGGGAGAGCTAGCAGCAGCTCAAGCAGCTGACTTCTCTTCTACTTTACACTGAAATGCAAATCACTTGCCCCAAGGGAAGGGCAGCGCCCACTTCAAGGATAATCAAGTATGAATTCCAGAAGCTGCCCCATGACTGCATGAGGCTCTGGGTGGGGGACACCTATACACAGACTGTAACAACAAGATTTTGATGGGGACGGCAGTTTATTTAGGAAGCCAGTAAAAGCACTGGCTCCAGAATCTGCACACAGTAAGTATTCAGTACATGACCACTACTCGTTAGAGCTGAACTGTGTTCTCCCTGAACTCACATATGGAAGCCCTAGGCTGTGGTGTGACTGCATTTGGATGTCTGTCTCTTAAGGTGGTAATTAAAACCACAAGGATGGAGCCTTAATCCATTTGATGGACTGTCACAAAAAAGGTGAGACAGCAAGGATGCACGTGTACTGAGGAAAGACCACATGAAAGCATGGCCACCTGCAACCCAAGGAGAGGTGCTGGGGAGAGCCAGACCACCACCTGCATCACCTGGTGTTTAGACTTCCACCCTCCACAGCTGTGAGAAAGAAGTTTTCGTTGTTTAAACCAGCCAGTCTTTGACATTTTGTTAAAGCAGGTCTAACACATGAACAACTGGCGCAGGCAGTTATACCAGTGTGGGAAGACACAGGGGACGACTAGACACTATAGTTCTACTCTCAAACACCAGGGACCCCCGATCTAAAAAGCTGCAATACTGTGCTTCTAAGTAACACCACTAAACAACCATGCAAGGGCACTGTAAACGACCCGGGGGCAGAATGGTAGTGCTGAGTCTGCTCTAAAGTCCTTTACCAAACCACACTGCACACAACACTGCAAAGTAAAGTAGGTTTCTGATTTATGGCCAGCTATATTCTATGATTCCAAGTTCTAGCAAACCAAGCACATGGGTTCCAGGATGGATGATTGGAATGGGTGCACAAACAAGGGTCCTGTTTCTCCCTCCCGTGGCTACCAGCAGCGTCTTAAAGTCCTCAGGCTACGAGGCAGAGCCAAGCAGATATGTGAAAGGAGAGCTTGTTCAGCCACATGACTCTCCTTGAGCTCACCAAGCCGCCTCTACTCGTGGCCCCTGGCTGCTCGCTTCACTGCCTGGCAATTTCTCCCTGCTTTCTGTTCCCTCAAAGACACCCATAGCACCCCCACCTCCGTGGTGGTGGGTAGCATACGCGTGTCGGTAACAAGCCTGTCTCCGTGTTGCCTCCACCTAAAACATCCTGCTACGTATACATAAGCACACATGCACATGCTCTTTCCTTCTCAGCCCTGTGTCCTTTAGCCGCCCAATCCCATTGCCTTTTCTCCTTCCATTATTTTTTTTCTAACTATAGCATATTGACTTTGTTCACACAACTGCCTCCAAACTGTAATTAGTTCTACCTATCTGCATCTATCTGCCTATCTCTGCCTCCCCCTCTCTCCTCTCTCGGCAGGCAGTCCCTTAAGACATGGACCCTGCTGTATTTACTGTTACTGTATCTTCCAGAAGAGAAGCTTAGGGATAAAATTACTCTATATAGGCACTTGAGTTTAATATCACTGTCTGTCTTACTCTTCTCTGTTGTTGCTGGGACAAATACCCAACAAACAAGCTTCGGGAAGGAAAGGTTTATTTAGCTCACAGTTCCTGGAGGTTTCAAGATGCTGCCCCTGCTTTAGAGGGTCTGGAGGAGAGGCTGGGGTCCTGCTGTGTCCAGGATGATCTGCTCCATGCCTCCGAGAGACCACCGCCTGGGGGTGGGGGGCGGGGGGAGAGGACCCCTGTGACAGAGCATCGTCAGTTTAATGGTTTGCGCATCTCGGTCCCACCCCTCAAGCCCGGACCTGGTCCTCTGGCTCCTCCCCTCGAGCCGCAAGAGTCCTATGCTTGAAAGACCCATAATTTACATGAGCTTTTTTGGGGGACAATTAGATACAAACCACAACACTGTCTTTCTGATTGTCAAATGCCTTAAACCTAACGTGGAACTGGTATTCTCCATCAATCAATGATGTTACTTTTTTTTACTGAATATTACACTTAAATAAATTTAGGTGAATAGTTTTATAGTCACCTAAATTTATTTAAGTGTCTGGAAATGGCTATAGTATATCTCTAAGGCTTGAAACATTGGAATTTAACCCCTAAAGTGTTAGGGGGTGGAAACTTAATTTGGCCGTGGTGTTAGAGCAAGAGTCTTTGGGAAGTGGTTAGGATTAGCTGAGCTCTGGGAGTGTCACCCCCATAGTTAACCCTGGTAGCACTACAGGAGACAGGAGAGAGAAGAGACACAAATGTATACTTCCTGTCTGTCGCCCTGGGAGGGCCTGCACTGCCTCAGGACTCTGCCAAGAGAAAGGCCTTCGCCAGACGCAGCCCCTGTACCTTGCACCCTTAGGAAGACGAGCCACAAAAATGTTTCCCTTCCCTCCTTGCCTTCCTTCCTGCCTCCCTTCCCCGGCCCCTGCTCTCTCCCTCTCCCCCTTGCTCTCTCCCCACTCCCTCCCTCCTTCCTGCCTCCCTTCCCCCGCCCCTGCTCTCTCCCTCTCTCCCTTGCTCTCTCCCCACTCCCTCCCTCCTTCCTGCCTCCCTTCCCCCGCCCCTGCCCTCTCCCTCTCTCTCTTGCTCTCTCCCCACTCCCTCCCTCCTTCCTGCCTCCCTTCCCTTGCCCCTGCTCTCTCCCTCTCTCTCTTGCTCTCTCCCCACTCCCTCCCTCTCTGTTGAATTGTGTTTTTGTCATTAGAAAATGGACCAACACAGGTGATGCAGTAGAAACAGCTTTGGATTGAAATATTATAATGAACATACATCTCAGGTCAAGTTTAGGGAGCGACAGTTCACGTGGCTCTCAGTCAATAAGCCTCTTGGCTTTCTCTACATTAATAAGAACTCTGTAAAACTTCCCAGGGTCAAACCTTTGCCACATGGCCTTAGATGGACATTTCTGAACAGCTCCCCAAAATGCCCACTGATCTCTATTTAAACAGCAGGGTCGTACCCTCAGATTATACCCGTCTCTCATGGGTGTTCTCATGAAGTACACCTTTCTTAACCACTAAAAGACCTTAAAAATTTTTTCATTCTCTTTCAATAAGAAACATCCTTTAAAAAAAATTAAAGCCATTATAAGCAGTAATTATTAAAATTCACTGCATTATGTTAACATTTTACATACGCAGACTTGTAACTAAAGACTAGCTACAGTGGTTCTCAACCTTTCTAATGCTGTGACCCCGCAATACAGTTCTTCATGTTGTGGTGACCCCAAACCAAAAAATAATTTTGGTGGCTACTTCAAAACTGTAATTTTGCTACAGTTATGATTCGGAATGGCTTTAGGAGAACCCTGTGTTTTGGTTGTTCGACCCTCGCTGGGGTCGCAACACACAGGTTGAGAACCACCGGACTAGAACATGTAAGAACATGCTATTTAGGGGCTGGGGAGATAGCTCCGAGGCACAAGTGCCTGCTGGGCAAGTGCAAGGTTGTGAGTTTGAACCCTGGTCCCACAAAACAAAAAACAAAAAACAAAAAACAAAAAACATGCTATTTTATGTTTTCTTAATTTCCTGAATTTGAGTAAGAATCGGAATATGATGTCTTAAAAATGTTTTCACTATGGGGACAAATTAGGAAATCATCTTGCCTCCATCACCCATGCCATCCACTTAGAGTGGGTGCTAGTCCAATCTGGATAAAAAATTCCCCAAGGAGACAACTGGCTTGTACACAGAAGAAAGATTACTTTAAGGCACAGCCAAAAGGTGGCCATCTGCAAGCCACGCAGAGAAGCCTGGAGAGAAACCACACCTGTGGTTGGTTGGCAAAACACCCGATGCCTAAAGTTAAGGAAAAGAAGGTTCGGTTAGCTCGCGGTTAGTGGAGGTTTCGGTCCATACTCGGCTGGCCTCAGGGCAGGGTGCCGCACGGCAGAGGGCAGCTGTTTATGGAGGTGGAAAGCAGCAAAACAGCAGGAGCAAAAACGGAAGGAGCAGCAGCAGCAATGGCTGCGGAAAGCAAGCCTGTCTCCCTTGTGTTGCACTCAGGCTGCTGGCCCCGGGCCCCGGGCTGGCCGCAGCACTCACTCACACCCATACTCTCTCAGGGCTGGATCATGAGTTAAATCACAATGTCTAGAAGTCTGCCCTGTGGCTGCATGAGGCTTTGGGCGGACAACTAGACGCAAACCATAGCATGCGGGTACCTTGATTTTGGACTTCCAGCCTTGGAGAAGCGAGAAAACAAATATGTTTTATCTACCCAGTCTTCTATATTTTGTAGTAGTCGCTCCGGCAAACTAATTATTATTTATAAAATTATCAGTCCTGCTGTCTTACAGTGTATGATAAAAGGAAAAAGCATGCATTAAATATATAGATTCTGAGCTTTAATTCATCTCTTCCCTAATTAACTTATTAGCTTTCTAGTTATGTGCCTACCCACAGATGTGCTCATGCAAACGACAGTTACAGAGGTGCCTCTGCTACACCTCACCTAATTGCCTCTTTCCTTTGCTCCACACCTCACAGAGAACATTATAATCCAGGTCTGGTCTTGTTGCTCCCCTACTTAACACTCTCACCTGTTTAGGTACCAAATGAGACTTTTACCTCACGCTGCTGAGGTATCCCGAGAAACCCTCAACTCACCACACTGAGCCTCTTGTACTCTCTCTCCAACCTGGTAACCTGTCACATGGTTCTTGTACTAAGAAACATATGGCAGCCTATTTATTATGGTTTGGATCTGAAGTGACCCCTGCAGCTCATGTGTTGAGGGCTTGATCCTCAACACAGCAGTACTCAGAGGTGGGGCTCTGGGACGTGAGGGCACTGTGACGGTGCTGCTATCAATGAATTAACCCAAGGATGAACATACAAACTAGGGGGCTGCAGGGAAGTAGTCGAAGCCTTAGGAGCTAGTTCCTCACCAGCAGAAGTACGCTGGTGTGTGTGTGTGGGGG
Source organism: Myocastor coypus (assembly GCA_004027025.1). Lineage (NCBI taxonomy): Eukaryota > Metazoa > Chordata > Mammalia > Rodentia > Myocastoridae > Myocastor > Myocastor coypus. The sequence goes on along the minus strand of PVJA010000015.1, from coordinate 210,812 downwards.
GGGGGGTGTCCTTTATGGGTACACGCTGGTGTGTGTGTGGGGGCTGAACTTTATGGGTACATCTACCTCCCAGACCCCCCACTCCATACTTTTTGCTCCTGGCACCGTGATGTGAGCACCTCTGCTCCACTGTGGCTTTCCGCCATGATGTTCTGCCTCACTAGAAGCCCAGCACTAATGGAGCCAAGCATCCATGGACCAAAATTGCTGAAACTATAAGCCCAAGCAAACCTTCCCCCTCATAAATTCTTTGTTTCACATATCCTATCACAGTGATGGAGAGCCCAGCAACACACACAGAGGCCCAACCTACTTCGTTCTTCAACACACCATCTTCCTCGGAGCCTTAACCTGTTGTTCTCTGCTTTACTCAGATTCCATTCAAATCTTTCACTGGTTTCTCATAATACTGAGGTGACATCAAAATCTACAGATGAGCCACAGTCTGAAACTCCTTAATTCAAACTTAGAATCAATACTGAGATACTCAGAACTTATAGTTCATGCATTCATCCACACAAAAAGGAACATTTACAACCTAAATGTTCTGTCAATCAGACAAGTAAGGCGATAGATGTTTGATGTCACTATGGCAAACAAGAGAATAGAATGTATGGTTCTGTTTTAAGTACGTGATATCCAGTTTGTACGCCTTCCTCTTATTTGCTGAAAGTACAATGTCCATTTGTCTATCTATATAACTACAGAGAGCAGAGAATAGCTTTCTTTGTTTTCTTTTTTTTAGAGAATACAAATCTTACTGGAATGGGGGAAAACAGAAGGAATGGCAAAGGAAAAATACATGTAACTATTTTGAAGATAACTGCACTGTACTAACCATTGTTACTATTACCCTCCTACCATCTTGTTTTGGAATTCTGTACCACTGTTATTATTTAATTTTAAAAGATGCAAAAAAAAAAATGGGAGGGGAATACAAATATCAGTATTTTTAAGGGCAACACTAACTTGGGCACTTATCTTGCTAGTTAATTGACAGGGAAGATCATCCTAATTGCTCATTAACTCTGATGATGTCCCTGTGTCTAATGTCAAGGTCTGAGAGATACACAGTGCACAGCAGAAACTGCTTAACTGCTGTTCCTGGAGGGGGACAAAGCATTGACGCATGGTCTGAGAACAGATGTTCTGATTTGGGCTTTTAAAAATTCTACGACAGAGTGGAATTTAATGGTGAGTTATTTTTTCCTCGGGCTAATAAGATGAACCACACTGCTGATTAAATATTATTTTCAGGAGCCACAAGCTTTTTTACAGTCACTGCTTATGGAAATGATCTTCAGTTCGATGGCAATTTAGCCCAATGACAACTGATCTGAAGGCAGCTTTCACCGACGCGCACCCCCCATCCCTCCTGCACACCACACGGGACAACAACGAACACTGATATAATGTGAATGCAGGCACTCCTGGCAGTCCCTCGGATCCCTTCCTCAAAGCACACGAAGAAACCCAGAATTCCACTGGGCCTGTGTGCCCACGTACAGCAAAGGGAAGCACCATCCACAGGCTGCATTACATAGGCCATGTTTCTGGGCCCTAAAACATTGAAGTAGCAGCTAGTAAATAATTCGAGGTCCCCGGGGTAGGAAATGTACCACAACCTGATAAAGTTATATTGAACTTTTGGTCCAAGCGGGCTTTCTTGGATCTGAATTATCTAAGTCCAGGCCTTATTTGTCTCTGTCCTAAAAAGCATACTCTGCACAACAGTAAACTGAGGCTTAAAATTTATCTTTGTCACAGCACAGTGGGCCCAAAGGAGTCCCTTCCAGGCCCCAGAGATACAGTTTATTTAACGACAGAATGAAGATCACAGGTTTTCCGCACAGTCATCACCTCTTCCAGAAGACACTTAGTGAGTGCTTTATCTTCCTCGATGTCCACAGGACAGCTACATTTTACTTCAGTAGCACACTTGCCCAAAGCACATGGTTTCTTTTTGGTCTCAGCTGCAAATTAAAAAACTACTGGGTTTGGGGTGCAGTTTGATTTTCAAAGACTCTTAAATGACTTAAATTAAAAAGTCAACCCATGTTGTTTCCTAGTAATTCTGCAATGGAAATGCACGGCTCCACTACTCTGTGTACCTGGCTGCTCCTCCCCTTGGCAAGCCCAAACCTCTGAGCCTAACACCCACATGTGCTTTCCTTGAAATTAATCAAACAGGAAGACCTCGCTCAGTAACAGTTACGAAGCTTGCAGTTTGTGCAGTGTAAAGGAAACAACTGCCTAGTCCTAGTGCTCCTAGATATGGGGCTAATATAGTTTAAAGGAAGACAGAATCCAGGGTGTTCCAGAAATTTTGAGAAAAAAAATATCATCCTATTTTTCCACCTTGGGGACTGTTGTAAATAAAGTAGCAGTGAACGTTCTTTGTGTTCTTTATTTACCTATCTCCTTAGGCAAATAAGCCAGGGGAGAGGATGCTGGATGAGCCCACCATACAGCCACTGTCATCTGTAAGATGTCACACTCCTCTGTATCTTCACCAGCATTTGCTATTATTACTAATGTTCCAAATTTTAGGCATTCTAGCACATGCAATAGTAGTTTTAGTTTTTACATGTCCCCAGTGAATAATGATGCTGAATACTGTGAGCCTGGAATATACAGACTCAGAAGAGTGTTGGCTGTGATGGGGTTGTGGCTCCATGATCAGTGACATGCATAAAAATTTCTTGAGCACTACACCTATGATTTATGTGTTTTGCTAACAGGAAGTGAAGGAGAAAGAGAAGGAAAAGAAAGAAGTTGTGGCACAGAGAGCCTGCTGCCAACAGCAGGAGCATCGGCAATGCTGGCCCTGAAGGTTCGAAGCAGAGGAAGTAAAGAAGGGAACGTGTGCAAAGGGAAGAGGAGCAAGGCTCTGGGGAGGTCCCCCGCCCCCAGCCCCTGGGCCCTGTCTGTCTTGTTCAGCACTCTGCTGGCTGCAAGCACCCTGCACAGACTTCAGCCAAGTGGAGAAGGCATAGATCGCCCTGAATTTTATCACAGAACGTCACTTTATGTCTCAAATGGATGAGACTTCCAAACAGAACAAATACTTCATATTTTGGTAATGCAGAAGTCTAGTAACATTTTCCCATGAATATTTTACATGACTTTGCAGAAATTTTATACCTGAAATTAAGCCAAAATCTGAAGATACAATGCCCTGGGATCTTGCTCCTGAGGAGTAAAAGTAGCTTACACTCTGCTCAACAGTACCCCGACTTTCTGACAGTGCTTTTGCTAAGCCTGACAAAAGCAAATGAGCTCCTGCGAAGGACACTGCTCTCTTCTCATGTGGCATGCTGTGAGCTGCCTTGGCTTTTTAGTGGCTCAGTGGTACTCTACACGGTGATTTCTGTAATTGACTTCCTACTGCATGGGAGGCCACTGGCAATTTTTCAAAGCAAATAGTACCATTGTCATTTCAATTAGCTCAGTGTTTAGAGTAATCTTAAAAACTTCATACAATTTGGGCCCCATAGATAGTACAATAGTAGCACATTGAAATAACACAGATATAATTTCAATTGGTCCTCTAATTGAAATTGTAAAGATATCAATAGGTATTACACATGACTCCCACATTTGGCTCTCCATAGCTAAGGACAACAGAAGTATAAACAGTACTGATTCCTTTGGGAACTGCCACAGGCCGTAAGTACACCACTCGGAAAGCCACCTGTGATTCTACGGTAAGTAGAATCAATATCTGGTTTCCTAGTTCTGTCTCCCTAGCGACGTAACATAATGGCTGGCAGAATGCAGGCAAGGGGTGAGGTTGTGTGAAAGAGGCACAGCATTCAACAACACAAATCTCACACAAATCACTGCTATTAACAGATAACTAAAGTAACAGGAGATACGGCTCAATGGAAGATTCTGACATCTTAAGGCAGGCACATCACTTTTTCATGAATCTTCTCTTTTCATACTACTGAAGAACAGATAACTAAAGTAACAGGACAAGTCGAGTCCTGTTTAAATTAATAATGCAAATATTCTTAATTCAAATGTTCCTAATATGTCAATATCAAAAAGTGTTTTAAAGGCCTACTATGGTGGCTCATACCTACATTTTCAATGCTCTGGATACTTAAGAAGCAGGGTTTGAGCAACATAATAAGACCCTATCATAAGACTAACAAAAAACCAACAGTAGTTTCAAATGCTTATACGCTACAATTCTGAGGGAAAAAAAAAAAAAAAAAAAAAAAAAAAAAAAAAAAAAAAAAAAAAAAAAAAAAAAAAAAAAAAAAAAAAAAAAAAAAAAAAAAAAAAAAAAAAAAAAAAATCAATGCTATCCAGCAGATTACTTATAACTATCTCTATTAAGCATTTTTGGGAGGTATCCTATAAGATACCTTAGATGTGAGCTTTTTTGTCTAAAACATTTTGTATTCATTCCTAATAAAACTGACTTGTTTCATAATTTTTAAATTACTGTAAAAAAATTTTTTGCTTAAATTTTCTAAATAATCCAATCAAATAGAAGAATGTAGCCAAACATATACAGATAAGTACCTTCATCTATTTTCTGTTGCTACAACAGAACATCTGAGGTTGGAGAATTTATAAAGGAAAAAGGTTACTGTGCCTGGAACCCTTCACATGGGCTCTCCTGCCTTTCAGTTCTCCACCATGGGGTGAAGCCCATGTGGAAGGCTCCAGGCACAAAAGTCAGCCTTGTTTTCTACAACCCACTTTCCCACTACAAAATACTGATGCTGTTCAGAATCTAACGTCTGGAAAAGGCCCTACCTACCTCCTCTCTGTAATGTCCACAGTAACAGGTGAGGACAAAAGTAAGAGGAATGTCACTCTTCTAAGTTTCAGTTCTAGAATATTTCAGTTCTGACTTACTTACTTTTAGTCCACGTTCATCATGCACGCAGTTCAGAGCCATCTTGGTGTTAGGGGGCACACAGCACAACTCGCACATAATGCAGCTTGCTTCCTTTGCACCCCCCTTCCCTTCCCCCTCTCTCCCTCCTCTCTAATCCCCTTTTCCCCCACTTGGAAAGAAATTTTCCCAGCTGTTCCTCAGACAGAGGATTAGTGCCTAGAAGGTATAAAGAAGTCAGAGAAATTTAGGCCACTTAATATGAGACACCCAGTCAAGAAATGAGCACGTAAAATGAATAAGCACTACAAGGAAGTACAAATGGCCAACAAACAGATGACAAGTGTTCAGGATCCCTGGCCATTAGAAATATAAAATAAACAGTTCTATTTTAAAGTGGTGCTGCCAGGCATATTCTCTGTCATCTACTCAACATTTTACAAAAATTTAACAAACTGTAGTTTTGTATGACTATGGGGCTTATGTTGACATTATAGTATACGTATCCAAATACATGTAGCAAAAAGATCGTGGTAATCCAAGTACATCGCTCCCTAATCTTAATGGCAGTTTTAGGGTCACTATGCTTCTCAGTAGGGCTCTTCATGAATACCAGAGGGCACACAGCTCAAACTGAACGCAAACGTTAAGACACAGTCTTGACAAGGGTCCCGTATACCTTTGAGGTCTACTCACAATACTTAGGAAGGAATTAGAGAACACGCATTAAAAGTATAATTTTACTTCTTGAAAAAAAAAAATCAGTTGTTATGCTTATTAAACAGTCTGGGGCCTTCCATTAAAAAAAAGTGCTTTTTGCCTGTGTCTTTTCTTTTTTAGTACAAATACATAGATGGCAGTAAAAACTTACACCTTCAGTATTTTCATCAGTAAGTATAAAAATTTCATGGTAATTTTAATGCAAATCTTGTATCTCTTTTCTAAATTAAAACATTTTTATAGAAATAAAGAGTTTCAGAATCAGGCTTACAGTAATGATATCTTCAATTAGACTTAATCTTATCAAACAATGAATGTACTTTCTTTTTTCTTCTTTTTTTCATACTGAGAACTAAACTTGGGACTTTCAGCTTGCTACGCAGGTGCTGTGCTGCTGAGCTATCCCTGGCCTGAATGTATGCATCAATGACTTTGGTAATTAAATACTGTATCAGTAACTGGAATAGTCAAAGCATCCTATCAGTAAATTTCACTTTCTATAACTTTATTTTATGGGATTGTAATTGCTGAAGTAAAGAATGTCACAGACTGGCACCAAGGGAGCTCTCCTCACTCGAAGCTACTATTTTTATTTTTTGAATGGAAGTTTTAATTAACTTGAACCAATTTTTTAAAATTAAGTGTATTGATACATTTAGTACACTGATATATTAAGAGTATGTCTAATGATCACATTATAGAGAACACGCACCTGTACATGATGTGATGTGATTCTTTCTTCCCCGTTTGTTTACCCTTTGTTCAACCCTTTTCTCTTCCTTATTTACAAATGGAAAGCTTTTGTAAATATTTTTTCCTTAAATCTGATAGTGTGTACTCGTTAGCTGACCTAAAACAGTTGACTAAATCTCCTGCTGTTCAACAAAAAGAAGAATATTTTTACCTTGATAGTAAGAACTAGTTTATTTCTGTAGCGTTATGCTTAGCAACTTACAATGTTGAGACCTATGAGGGGCTAGGAGGAGGATTCACAGTTACTGATGAATGAATATCCTGACCAACACCCTCAGTGTTCAAGGTCATATTTCTGCAAGGACAAAGACTTGGTTGCCCAAATGTAATGTCAGTGTGAAGAAGGGCATAGGTAGGTAGGATTAATTCACTAGAATTTTGTTTGTATTCTGTTAAATATATTTATTAACACATGAATAATGTCTTCTTGTAAATGATAGTTGTGGGGGTAGGTGGCAGGAAAAACATTACAAACTAATTCACTTATAATTATTAATGTCAACTTCCCAAATGTGTCTAAATCAATCAACCTCTATCAACCAATCTCTCTCCCTCTGTCTGATTCTCTCTAGCTGGGTAAAGTTACTATGGAACCTAGGGCTTGAGAGATAGCAGCACATAGCAAGCATAAGTGACTGGCAAGCTCAAGTTCCAGAGTTTGATACTCAGTGCCAAAAATTAAAATAAAACAAGGAACCTAGCAGGTACCTACACAGAACTCTAGTCCAGTGCATTATTTCTCTTCCTGTATGATACATTCATATGCTTTGGACACATGTGAAAAATTATGAACAGCCCTTATATTTCTTTACATGTACAATTTTACATGCAGACATAGCCTTGACTATCAAACGTTATTCACTGAAATGAGCATCTCCAACATGGAGCAGGTAAGAACCAGCGGATCCAACACACATGCTGCTCCACATCGATGCTACTTTCAGACAACCTGGTAGATGGTACGTTTTTATTATGCAGAAAGTTCTCCTATAGCAAACATACCAAATTACTTACACAAAAGACTGAGTGGTCACACAGAATTAGCTGCACATCTCTGTCCTGGCTGCAAGGATCCTGCTAAGCCAAGCAAGGCTGTGCTGAAAATTTGCGTATGTTAAAAACTGTCTACTACACGGCCAGAGAGACAGTTCGGTGGAATTCAGTGCTTGCCAGAACCAAAACTTGTCTACTACATATGCCTGTGCTAGGCCGGCTCCTGTAATGACACAACTGAATGAGACCCTACCACTTACTGCATGAGTTTAGAAGCAGCAGTACACATACAAAATGCTGCTTTACATACTTAGTAAATTCATCTTCCAGAAGCTTCCATTTAAAACCTAAGACCTATATGTCAATAATCCCCAATATTTCTGATACTCCCTAATACCTCATCTCTCTGTAGTCACCTTCCTGCTTTTTCTCTACCACAGTCCATTTTCCACAGAACATAGGAACCGAGATGTTAAACAGTACCCAGCACAACTCCCTCACCTTAAACACACAACAATAAAGACCTGCTCACATTTAGTCATTCAGATCTCAAACACAGTTATAGTTAATAGATATACTACAACTAGCACACTACGACTCTTTTCCCTTTGTACTACAGCATCACAGACTGAAAAACTTCACTTTCTCAAAATTTTCATACAAGAAACAAGACAAATGTTAGTCTTACAGTGGCATTGTCTTAATAAAAATAGAGAACCTACTTAAAATAAAATCTTGTCTTTTTTTAACTTCCAACATACCTAAAGTGATTCCTGTGAACACAAGATGCTCATAAATGATGCCACCAAATGATGTGCTAATAACAAAATCTCTGGATATTAATTTGGGACCTAAATTTCTTCCCCAGCATGGCTTCCCTGATCACTTTCCACCTAACTAAACATTAAGTGACAAAGCAGCAACCAGCTAGTTCTTGCAAGACCTCTGCAGTATACAGTAGCTTCACGTATGGCTAACCAGAAACCCCTAAAGCACAGGGTGGGGCGGGCGTGACAACGCTGCCTGGCTTTTTCGAGACAGAGAAAGTGTGACTGTGGCCATTTGCCTTTCAGAAGAGGCCACGAGGAGAGGCACACATTCTTCCACATGTCGGGAAAGCTTTCCAGCTTTCACCAGTACACATGCTCCAGGCTGCCAGATAAAAGTAGAAAGGGACAGAGCTTCATACCCAGTGCCAGCTGAACCTGGCGGCAGGCTATTAAATAAGGGGGGAAAGCACGAATTATACATGGAGTGATGTGGGGGAGGGGAGAGAAAAAATGCCATGAGCTAATGTTTCTACTTGGTGTCTGCCTGTTGACTCAAAGAAAGAAATGGCTCTTTTCCAAAATTTTTCTATTATTATGGTATTAGCTGCCTCTTGGACTCATTTATAAAAGCTGAGACTGCCAGCAGAACAAGACAAGATTGCTGTTAGTAGCAGTAAATGTGCGAACCCTTGAAATAACAGGAATTTCACCATTTCTTCCTCAAAGACTGCTTTGGAACTATTATTCTTGGCACGAGCTTTCAGGCTTGTAATGGTGGCCAGGTACATTAGGAAATGTGATAATAGCAAATTCTGAGCTTAAAAAATTGCTACCTTGATTCTTTAATTAACCCTTACAATATATTTAGCTAAAGAATAGTCTGAAACTAATTGATGCAGAAGGGGAATTTATTCTACCACATGAATTTGTTAGTTAGCCCTTTCAATTTTCAGCATTGTGACCACTACATTAATACACTCCTTTGTCTGAAAACTAGGAATCAAAGAAAACTAAGCATTTACTTAGCCTTTGTAGAAGGAAGTATATTCGCCTGTAGGCCCTTCATGAGGGAAAGATCCTCTGCAGTTGGAGGAGGAGGAAGGGAAGGAGAAGGGAAAGGAGGAGGAGGAGGAGGAGGAGGAAGCGGGCATGGGCTGCAGTGGTTGCAGCTAGTTAGATAAATGAGTGGAGGACAATAGATTAGACACTAATGAAGACTAAGCAATGCTCTGGCTTGTACCTGAGATTTAGCAAGCCGAAAAGAGTGTTCCTCCCATCCTTACAATTACCACAAATGCTAGGCCATCTGTGAGTAACGCTCCTTGAACCCATTCAAGAGCTGAGCTGGCAGGTAAACCAAGTAGACCAGTTCTAAAATGGTACACCAGGCGCTGGCTCATCAAGGGCAGACTGCAGAACAGCAGTACAAAGAACTCAGCAAACGAGCAGAGGCTCACCATGGACTACTCTGCTCACCATGGACTAACAGGAGAACACAGGACTCCAAGGGCCTGGATGTAAAGCAGTTCACAACCACTTTCAGACTCTTTTCAGGACCTCACCTGGTCTTGCAAAAGAGACCTGTGAGAGAAGCCGGAGCAATCATCTCAGTGTAGCCATTATGGAAAGGTACAGTAAGCTCTGCACATTCATCTGCCCTACGGCTCCTGAGGAACCAAAGCCTTGAATGCCTGCAAGAGGGACAGGAACCACTGTTTGCTTTAGGGAACAAGAGAAACAGTAATAAGGGCACAAGACCAAATCTAGGGACACAAGGGACTGCCCAAGAGGAAGGGTTTCTTGAAACACAGACCACCCGGGCTCTGACCACCAAGCTGGAGTATAAGGCAGCCTGACAAATGCTGGAAGTATTTCACTGGCTGGCCTGCAGCAAGTGGAAGAAGCTACCTGAGTCACAGCATGAAAGGAGCCGAGAGGGAGGTCCAACAGGCACTGAAAAGCCTGCACCAAGCAAGTCCGTCCCACCCTAAAATGGGTAATACTACAAGGATCTGAACACTGCTGTGAATCCAGGGTAGCCACAGTAACTATCTGTATTTACGAATCCCCACAGGAATTCTGCAATTCAAAATATAGTACTTGATAGAATAAACAGATAAGTAATCAAAGGGACAAAGGAGGCTGGACAGTATCAGCTAAGTCATCTAATTATCCTTCTTGGAACAGTACTTTCAAAAACAGTAGTATACATGTTCTTTTCAAGTACACAAGACATTTTTACCAGAATGGAACATAATATACCACAACTATTTGTGGCCTGTCTTAGTGCTAACAGACCAATGGAATAAAAGTATATAATTATCTCTACAAATAAAGTTTAAAGTATCAGTTATAATAACTTTATGTAACAGGCATAAATCTATGAAACACATGGTAGCTCCATATTTCAAACTTAAGAAACAATGGTCAAAGAAAGCAAAGATTTAAACACAGTATATAGAGGCTGCGGAGATAGCTCAGTAGAATAAGCACTTGCCTGGCAAGCGCAAGGGCCTCAGTTTAATCCCCAGTTCTGAAAACAAAAAAACACAACAACAAAACATAGTAAATTGAGAAATATGCTACTTCATGAATTGTACCTGCTAGGATTTCAATCTTCTCCCAACTGATATAAAGAATCAAAATATTAGAAAGATTTTTTTTAGTAGATATCAACAAACTTCTTTTAAAAGTTATTTTGAGGCTGAGAGTATAGCTCAGGAGCATAAGCACCTGCCTAGCAAATTCAAGGTTCTGAGTTCAAACCCCAGTACCTCACACACAAAAGTTTTTTTGAAAGGGAAAGGAAATAAAGCAATTTTACAAAATATAAAGTTGAAGGATTCACACTATCCACTTCTAAGACTAAGTATAAAGCCAAAGAAATCAAAGTGTATAACAGTAATAAAGGGAGACAGTTCCATATATGTAAGAATCCCTAAGCAGACTAATGTAAATATAGTCAATTATCTGACAAAGACAGAATAATTCAATGGAGAAATGATAAATCTTTTCAAAAAATGATGTTGAAATAACTATAACTCCAAAGGTTAAAAAAGAAAAGCACTGATTTATACCTTATAACTTTTCCAAAAAGTCAACTCAAAATGTGATATAGATCTAAATGGAAACTGTAGAACTATGAAGCTCTCAGAAAAAATGGAGACAAAATCTTCATGACTTTGGGTTAGGAAAAAAAAAATCTTGGACACAAAATTAATAGCATGGTTATGGTTTGTGTCTAGCTGGTCCCCTCAAAGCCTCATTCAGTCAGTCAGGGCAGACTTCTAGACGTTGTGATTAATTCATGCTCCAATGTTGGGATTATGGGTGTGAGCGCTGCTGGGATTATGGGTGTCAGTGCTGCTGGATTATGGGTGTGAGTGCTGCTGGGATTAGGGGTGTGAGTGCTGCTGGGATTATGGGTGTGAGTGCTACACCTACCCTGAGGAAGAAAGCCTAAAGATAACAGCAAGAGGGGGGAGGGGCTTGCCTTTGCTGCTGCTGCTCCTGCCTTTTTGCTCTTACTGTTTTGCTATTTTCTGTCACCATGAACTGCTGCCCTCTGCCATGTGCCACTCTGCCTTGGAGCCAGCCGAGTATGGGTGGAAACCTCCACAAACTGTGAGCTCAATACGCCTTTCCTTCCTTGATTTTGGATGTCGGGTATTTTGTCCCAGCAATGAAAGAAAAGTAACTGAGACAATGGTCTACTTAAAATAGGTATTCTGTACTTCATCCAAAGGAAAACTTTTGTGCTGCAAAGGATAATTAAGAGGATATAAAGACAAGTCAAAGACTGGGGGTAAATATCTGCAAATCACATATTTGATACAAGACTTGTGTCTAGAATATATAATGAGTTTTAACAGTCAGTAATAAAAACTCGATTTTAAAGAAGATAAAGTAACAAAACAGACTTCAGCAAAGAAGATAAATATCAGGCAAATAAGGACATAAAGGAGCTGGTGAGATAGCTCAGTGGTCTAAAGCATCTTAGGCAAGCTTAAGCAGGTGCAGGAGACCATGGTTCAACCCCAGGGCACCACATACTGCCTGAGCCCTGCCCTTAGGGTGGGCTAAGGCAGCGCACACGTGTGCGCCCACACACACACACACACACACACACACACACGCGCGCGCACACACACACACAACATAGAAATGAGTTATTAGATAAAAGCAAATTAAAATTGTCACTTAATGTAATTAAATACCTACTAGAATGGTTAATATGAAAAGAATTTAAAATATCAAGTACTGAAGAAGACTTGGAAGAACTGGAACTCATATACACTGATGGCAGGAATGATAAATGAGACAGTCATTTGGAAAAGCAGTAGTTTCCTACCAAGTTAAATATACATATGACACACCAAACCCACTTCTAGGTATGTACCTAAGTGAAAATTTAATAAAAATTTCCATATATTCTCTATATAAATACCTGCATGGTTTTGGTAATTTTTAGTCATAAATGCTCAAACCTATAAACAATCCATCTTTCACCTGATGAAAAGGTTAAAACAAAAAACAAAACAAAACGCTAGTATATTCATACAACTTAATCATGAAAAAGAACAAACTATCGGCCCACTTAACATTTAACATATGCACCTTGCTGAGTGAAACCTCAACTCGGTAAGGATTTTATTTTCCATTCTGGAAAACACGAAGTTGGAGAGATAAAAGAGAACTAGGATTTGCCAAAACTTGGGGACAAGGAGAAGCTGGCTTAGGGAGGAGAGAAAAAGCTTTGGAGCGATAACACCTGCATTGTCTACTTCTGGGGATATGCTTCTCTATATTTTTGTGAAAATCCTCATAACTTTACATCAGAGGGAAGCATATTATAGTTTTAAGAAATTTAAAATGAAGTATTATGGTTCATATCCAAATGCCCCCTCCCCAGCCTCATGCATTCATGGGTGGGGCTTTTCAGAGGCGCCTGGATCTAGGACATGCCAATGTGGGTTAGGAGTCTGATTGTGGGGTCAAGGCTGCGAGCCACTGCATTAGTCTATTAACTGGCTTATCATAGTTCGGGGTGTGGATAACTGGAAGCCTCGCCTGTGAGTGGGTGGCACCACTCAAAAGGCTTGTAGCACGGGTGGGACCAAAGGGAAAGGGGGGCTTGCTGCTGCTTCTGCTGCTTGCTGCTGTTTCTCCTGCTTGCTGCCTCCTGTCTGCTCTGCCATGGACTGTTTCTCTATTGCAGTACCTCTCTCCCATGCCATCCTGCCTCACAACCAATCAGCTGTACACTGAAGGCTCCACAGTGTAGGAGTCAAAGTAAACCTTTCCTTGTTTAGCTTGTGAGTGTTGTGAGTGTTTGGCTCAGGTACAAAAAAGCAGAGATGGGGCAAGTAAAAAATAACATGAATCCCAATGAAATAACTGGTCTCAAGAAGATCACCAATCAAAGACATAAATGATTAGTAAGAAGGTTGTTGGGAAACAGGGTCTTCATAGTGATGCAGTATCATCTCATACAGCACATGCTAAGAAAGAAGGGAGAAAATGCACTTTTGCAATCGAGAAAGTTCTCCATCACAGACTAAATTCAGAGATAAAATTCAACAGCTTTATGATGCAATGTAAAGAAGATGGTATCATGTATGACATACTTGCAATAACAACATTTAATGTAAACATAAGTCTCCAAATGTAAGTGTCAATAAGGAAATGCAGGGAACACAGAAAAAGTTAGAGAACATCAAGAAGAAATTTACAAATCGATGACACAGATCTCTTGGGAGGCAGGAATCACAAGAAAAATCAAGATGTAGTTTTTACATGAAACAGAAATAATCTAACGCAACATGGGAAACTCAAACATTGGCTAAAAAAGACATTTTTAAGAAAACTGGGGAATTTTGTATTTGGGCTAAATATTAGGTGTTACTAGGAAACACTAATTTTCTAAATTTCCCAGCTGGGTAATGGTACTGGGGTTAAGGAGCAGAATGTCCCTCATTCTCAGAAGTTACACTTCTGAGAAGCATTCAGACAAAGTGGCACAGTGTCTACAACCAGCTTCAAAGGAGAAAAACAAAACAATGCTCGCATTCCTTCTCACTGCCCTCTCCAGGGACACACACACACACAGTCTGCACTCAAATTTGGACACCACTGCAAATTGTATCCCTTTGAAAATCTATAGTGACATTAGTATTCTGAAGATTCTAATTAGTTATGCAATTAAGAATTCAATTCTTAAGTTAATGTTTTTCAAACCTGTTTGGCTACAGAATGTTATTTTCAATGAGCATTTCAAACAGCACATGGGATTAGTCTCCAGACAACCAGTCTACTGAGGTTTCTCAGTACATGCTACATAGCAGCAGAGGACAGCAAGAATCAGCTATGCAAATAGTACACATTAATTTCTTTTTTTTTTTTTTAAGAATTGTTTTATTTTATTTTATTTTATTTTTTCTTGTTTCAGAACTTTTGTTTGTTTATTCATTTATTTCTATGGCTGGCTCAGTGTGCCCTGAGGGCACGGCTGGCGCAGCATGTGGTGCCGGGTATCAAACCGTGGTCCCTGCAGCCACCCAAGCTTTCCTAAGCAGGCGCTTTAGACCACTGAGCCAACCTGCTGGGCCCAGTGTACATTAATTTCAACTTCATTTTTCTTGACATATTCTGTGACTGTGTTAAGATAATAAAAGAACATTTTTTAAAAGGCTTAATTTTATTTTTTCCAACAGGAAAATATGGCTTAAATTTATAAAATTCTGATTATATGGCCTACTTTTATTCCCTTTTCTGTTTCAATAACTACATCATATTCATGCTTTCATGCTATTATCTTTTTCTAAAATCATTATTTTTAATAGAAGTACAATAGTCCCAATTTACAACTAAATTGTACTTTATCTTACACAATGATTTAACTAATTTGCACACTGTTGTATACATATCAGTTTGCTCAGAGTCGTAATTCTCTTATTTCCTTGGGCTAGGCTCAAGTCCAAGAATCACTGAAGATAAGCCTTTGATTATATATTTCCAATGTGTTTTCTACATAGTTATACCAATTAGCATTGTTATTAGTTCTGTCTATAGACATACTGTATCACTGTTGACATTAAGTGCAGTGAGATTAAAAAAAATCTCAATTAGCTATACTAATAAAAACAAAATTATTCTCAGATGTACGGTGGTCATTTGTAAGACTTTTTCTGAATAATATACTCATACTGTTTTTCAATTTCCTAACAGGGGCTAGTGTTACTTACTGCACTGTGTGGATTCTTTAAATACTAATGATATTACTGAACATTTGGCTAGAAAAGTCTATTGTTCCTGTCTTCCACAGTGTTTTGGTTTAGAAATTCCTATATCCAAATAATCAAAAACAAACTGTTGATCTGTGTTTCTTTTTAAAAAAATTGTTTAAAAAATATAAATATTTTATATTTCAAACAATTAGTTTAGAATTTTAATGCATAGTCAGAATCAAAACCAATTTTTCATTTACCTACTTAATTTTCCTAGCACAACTTATTCAATCACTTATTCAATAAACAATAACTTATTCAATAAACAATCTTCTAACATTATATTTTCTATGTATAAAATAAAAAAGGCTAGAGACACTGGTACCAGAATACATTCACTAGAAGACAGAATTCTCAAAAAGGCCACTGTGTTCCAGATGTATCAAGGTGTCAAGGACTAGGTGCTTTTCTAATTTTTTGTGAACATAAAGAATAGATGGCTTTAAACTCTGAGGACACACTTGCATGAGAAACGGGAGAAGAGCAGAGAGGGAAAATATCTCTGGCTTTGTTAAAATGAAAGGTGACATGATGGAAATAGCTCCACAGAAATGGTTCCTCTCCGAGCAGTTTTATGCTATAAAGAACTTTAGAAATTAACTCCATACTTACAAAGTAAAAGCTAGATTTTCCCAAATCAAACAACTAGCTAGACCGAAGTAGAAACAATACAATAATAAGCCCAGAAATAGGCTCAGAAGAATCCCATAAATAGTCCCACAAGCTCAGTCTCTCAGTTTGTAAGTTTTTTTTATTTTTAAGTAAAAGAAACTGTATCCCATCCACTGAAATATTTTAAGGATACAAAACTTAAAAATTATTTAATGAAGACAGAAAAGCTTAGTTATTTCTGTTGCTACTCAATCATGAGATATTTTTCTTTTTTAAAGAGAGTACAACTTAGAATTAAAACAAAAAATTACAAGTGATACAGATTTTCACTTAGCAAAGTAATATGAATTTCACAGTATTTGTTGCAATACATAGTGTTGTCTTTCAACTAGTTATTCATATTACCAGATATAGGCATGTAAAATTGGAAGAAGAATAAAAGAAATTAAGAAGACAAAAAAGGGAAATAACTGAAAAAAGGATACAAAACAAATTAAAGCATTAACTGCTTCTTTCCATAGATCAGCAGAAATGCACAGTGCAGTTGTCCAAACCGTCTGCTTACATACATAGATAAATCTCTTTCCCTGCTCTCCCTCCTGTCCTTCTCATCTCAGTAACTCTTCCTTTTAAGTAAGTTCATTTCCTTTCCTCAGTGTTTATTGTACCCTTCAGATTCCATTTTTCTCTTTCAGGTTCTCGCACTAAGGAGACAATACAGTGTTTGCATATGGGGGTCTGATCCATTTCACTTAAGTGTATGGTCTCTAGCTGCATCCAGTTAGTGAAAAAAAGGATTCAAATTTATCCTGTTTTATAGCTGAGTCATGCTCCAATGTGTAAAAACACCGCATCTTCTTTATCCATTCTTCAGTCGATGGGCATCTGTATTGTTTCCATGAGGTAATTATAACAAATTGTGCTGCTATAAAGATGGGTGCACATATGTTACTGTGGTATGAGAGTTTCAGTTCTTCTGGAAAAATACCCAGGACAGGAATAGCTGACTTGAATGGGATGTTATGGTTTAGGTCTAGGTGTCCCCACAAAGCCCATGCAATCATGAGGCAGGGACTTCTAGAGTTTGAGACTTGACTAATGATCCTCTGGGATTATGTGTTTTAGTACTATGGGATTATGGGTCTGAGTCCTTCTGATATTATGGGTGTGGCCTAATGCAGATAGGCTGAGGCAGAGAGCCTGAATGAAATATAAAGAGAGACAGACAGACAGACTCTTTTGGTTGCTCTCTGCTCCTCTGGTTGTTCTGTTGCCTCTGTCTCTATTGTTGTTGTCCGCTGCCATGACTGTTGCTCTCTGCCATGTGCCTTTCTACTTTGGAGCCAGGCGAGTATGGACTGAAGCCTTCAGTAACTGTGAGCTAATGTCAGGTATTTGTCCCAGCAACAAGTAAAAAGTAACTAAGACAGATGTCCAATCTTAGCTTTTGAAGGAATCTCCACACTGATTTCTGCAGTGGTTACACTAGTCTGCACTCCCACCAACAGTGCAGAAGGCATTTATTATTGGTTGACTTCTTGATGTTAGCCATTCTTTTTGGGATGAGATGGAATCTCAGTGTCATTTTAATTTGCATTTCTCAAATGACCAATGATGTTGAACATTTTTTGATATATCCACTAGCCATTTGTATTTGTTCCTCTGAGGAATGTATATTCACCTCAGATGCCCATTTTTGGATTGGATCTTTGAATTTGGGAGCCCTATTTTTTTTTTTTTTAATTCTTTGTATGTTCTATGCAGAAGATCTTTGTCGGAAGGACAGTTGGCTATAATTTTTTTCCCAGCTTGCTGGCTTACTTTTTATTCTGTTGGAGATTTGTTTTGAAGTGCAGAAACTTTTCAAATAGATGAGATCCCAGTTGTTGATTCTTTTGAAGTATTTCTTGTGCAGTTTGGATTTTGTTCATGAACTCTCTCCCGACCACTATGTCTTTTAGATTTCTACCCACATTTTCCTCCAGAAGACTTAATGTTTCTGTTTTAATACTTAAGTCTTTGATTTTTTTTTTTTTTTAATTTTTTTTTGGCAGGCCTGGGGTTCAAACTCACGACCTTATGCCTGCCAGGCAGGCACTTGTGACACGCAGCTATCTCCCCAGACCTTTGATTCATTTTGACTGTAACTTTGTGCATGGTGATAGACGTGGGTCTAGTTTTAGCCTTCAGTATGTGGAAAGCCAATTTTTCCAGCACCATTTATTTTATTTTTTTGAAATTTTACTAATTTTCACAAGAAAGAAACGAGACAATTTCAAAACATGTTAGTAGGGCAGCTGCAATCATTAATTACTGTTATCTTCAAAGTAGTTGTTGAGAGTACAAGATGCAGACGTTATAATTTTTCTAAACACTGTTAGTACAAGGGCTGCGGAGATAACGTGGTAGAGTAAGCGCTTGCCTGGCAAGTGCAAGAACCTGAGTTCAATCCCTGTTTCTCAAAAAGAAAAAAAAAAAAAAAGTTCAAATGCATAAACACTATTAGTACAAATATTTCTTCTCACTGAAGTAGTTGTATGTATAGTCCAATTGTCCATAATAGTAGTGGGTTATCAGCAGAACTGGCAATGTCAGAAGCTGTTGACTTGAACCTTTTATAGCTCAGCATATTAATCTGGCTTTAGTTTTTATACCTCATGGTTGAACTTTTCTGCTGGACGGTTAAGACCAAGTTAAAGTAAGACCTATATAACAAAAAATGTAACTTTTGTATCTGACAAGGTCAGTCAAATCCCCTCAGGACTTACTCTGAAACCATGTACAGCATTTTGTAGAACTTTTGTCAGTGTCAGCCATTTGGATGAGTCACGGCTATTGCTTGACCAATTTGCTCCCAAAAGAAATGAAAACATTATATCATAGTGATGTTTGTGTACCTATGTTTATAACAGCACAATTTGTGATAGCTAAATCTTAGAAATAGACAAAATGCCTATCACCTGAAGAACGGTTAAAGATGCGGTATTTTTTTTACAATGGAATACTACTCAGCTATAAAGAATGATAAACTCGAAGCCTTTATGCATAAGTGGATGTATCTTGAGCATATTCTCATAAGTGAAATAAAACAGACCTACATGTGTAAATATTGTATAGTCTCCCTAGTATAAGAACTCAAAAGAAGAAGCACAGCTAAATGGAAATCAAGAACTTATGGATTAAACAATGAAGAGACAGCAAGCAGAAAAGACAGGAAACATGGTGGGAGCAAAACCATGCACTTTTATACATAGGATGAATTAGACAATGGCCCTAAGAATCTCCAGCAGGTTTTTGACACTGAGGATAGCAATGTATAATGCTAAAACCATGCTTGGAATCCAGCATCATTTATTAAAGGGCTATCTTTCTTCCAGAGATCAAGCTTGGGCCCTTTATCAAAGATAAGGGGAGTGAGTGTGTTTGTAGTTATGTCTGCATCTTCTAATCTGTTTAAGTGATCCTCAGGTCTGTCTCTATGCCCATACCATGCTGATTTTATCATAGTAGCTTTATAGAATTAGTTTTTTAAAGGATAAAGTGAAACTTATGAAAAATCAAAACACTATCAGATCACTTTCTCAAATTTCTCAGGACAATGGGTATTTAAATTTTGTTGCCTGTTTCTAAATATTTAAAATATTTCTATTATTATTATTATTATTACTATTATTATTTTCTTTCTTCCTTTCTTTTTTTTAAGACAAGATCTCACTATGCAGTTGGGGCTGGCCCTGCGCTCATGTTTGTAGCCCCCAGGCTGGTCTCAAACTCATAGTGATCCTCCTGTCTCAACTTCCTGAGTGCTGGGATTATAGGTGTGAACCGCCATGCCCCAGTCTCAGCTGCAGTCTCAGCATGTCTCAGGGGCGGGGCCACCATGGCATGCCAGGGATCAAACCCTAGCCACTGTGCTTTGCCTAAGCAGGCACTTTAGTCTGCTGAACTATCTGGCTGGCCTTTCCATACTTATTTTTAAGCAGAAATAATGAATACAAACTAACATTAGACTAATAATAAAACATATTCTTTGGTAAAGAAAGTCTCAGAAACCTATTCTTTCTTCTGATTCACAAAACATTAAAACCTTTCCTTTGAAGCTATATTCAAAGACTCTAGGGGCCCGGCGGGATGGCTTAGTGGTCTAAAGTCCTGCTTGGGAAAGCTTGGGTGGCTTCAGGGACTGCAGTTCGATCCCCGGCTCCACATGCTGTGCCAGCCCTGCCCTCCGGGCAGGCTGAGCCAGCCATAAAAATGAATGAAGAAACAAACAAAGGTTGTGAAACAAGAAAATAAATAAATAAATAAAATAAAAAATTCTTTAAAAAAAACCAAAAGACTAAAATTATTTCAAAGTGGCCACTGACATTGGAGAATATTTTTGTCTACAGGTCTCCTGTGAGGTACAAAGACCAAGTACTTAAGAAGTCATATTTCCTTTCTCTTAGAAGACATCTGTGCTACTCTAACTACCTGTACACCTGTGACACGAGTATGTAACACGCCTTTAGGAAGAATAAAGTCTACACAAACATGCTGGTCTGCTTGTACTTTCTTTCTCTCACGTACTCAGAGAATTTTTGCATCCCGCATTCAAGTATTCTACGCCCACCCGATTTTCCCCTGACTCTTTTGTTGCCTTTTCATCCTTTGTTGAAGGTGTGCTACTGAGACTTACACATTTTTCAATGGACAGTGGTAACTAGATGCTATGCCCAAAACCTTTTCAGCTTGTCTCTCACGCACTGTGACAGTTAATCATAATACTCCAGCTTCACTGGACCAAGACACAATGTCTAGCGGGCTGGTAAAGCAGGCTCTGGGTGGGCCATGGAGGCATGGCCTTGAGCCTAAGCATGCTTCCCTTCAGCTCTTCTCTGTCCCCGTTGCTCTGCCCTCCTCTCCTGGTACCATGTAACTAAGCATCTTCACTCCTCCTTACTCTTTTGCCCTGGAAATCTAGCTTCCATGTGCCGAGTCTGAAACACCGAGCTACCTGAGCTACCTTCTTCCCTTTGAGCTGAGCTGTGGGTGTCAGGTACTGCATCCTGATGACCGGAAAGCTGACTAACACACAGATGCTCCCTGGTTGCTGGGACTTACTTGATGTCAGTGTGGAAAGGCATGGCGATAAACAGTGTGGCTCTGCTTTGCCCTTCCTACCCCATAATATCCTACAGATAACCCAGTAATGCTTAAACTTGCTATAAAGAAACAGTCATGAGAATTTGCAGACACAGCTCTGAGGTTCTCACCCTGGTCTGTGGGATTCCACAGCTATAGTGCACTTCTGGTAACTGTCACCCTGGCTATCCTGACCATGGTGTGCTGCGGGGATAACAAAAATGGCCCCGAATGTTTACTCCTCTCTGACAGTAACTTTTGCAACGTATCTTTGCTGTTGTTGTTCTACTGCCTTTCCTTGAATCTAAACTACTCTTGCAACCTGCTCCAGCAACAGGTGACAACCCTTGCTGGTTTCCACACTGTCCCTTGGAAGCTGTAAGCCATGGCCTGTGAACAACCCCAGGCTGGCTGGCTGCAGGAGACCTCACCACCCAGAGGCCAGTCAGGCTCACAGCAAGGCCATTCTAGGGCAGCCAGCCCCCAAATGGCGCTAAAAAACAGAGCTCCCCAGCCAAGATCTGTTACTCTGGGCCAGCTGACCCCACATCCTTAAGCAAGAATGAATCGATTGTTTTAAGCTACAAACTGTAAGTTATTACTGGGTAATGATTGGTTATGTAGTGATAGACTCCTTATACACAACTCTAATATTCTTTACCTAAAAAAACTGATTTCTCCATTCGTTTTTACCTCTCCTGCCACATTCCTAATAGTCAGATTTTTTCAGGAGAAAATAATCTCTTATTCCTCTCTTATTTCTTCTTCAGACTACTGCGGCCTTCTGGGTAGACTCCCAGCTAGCTGTTGTTCATGCACACTGCTACTGCTAGTACTGGATTCCTTTGCATCAGCAGTTACACTGTCATAATTTATGCATTTTATAATCCTTAAGACTGGTACACACAGTACTCAGTCCTTGTTTGCAGAATGACAGCTGCTACATTCATAAAACACAGCTCAGAACACATCACTCCCCTATGGAGAGAGAACACCATGGCTTTTCTACCTTTGGCCAGACCCATTTCCGCTTGGCCCATTTAATCCTAGGGCTTCTCAACCCTTCTTTCCTGTCTCAATGCTTTGTCCAAAAAGTGAACACATCTCTTATTTCTATACTCAATGAAACTCAGATTCCTGCCTAAAATCCTCTTCCAAGTCTCCACAAAGCCTACCCATTCTTGAAGACCTAGTTCCAATGCTACCTCTCTGAACAAGTCTGACAGCTCTCATTAAAAAAGAGCTCACCCCCTTCTCTCCCTCCAGCACTCAGCCTGAGCCTTCGCTAGGCACCCGATGCCAGAGTACTCCCTGCCACACACTGTGACCTTAGTCAGGACAGGTTTCATCCTTTCTACCCTTTGTTCCTTTGTATTTAGCACAGTGCTTGACGAGAAGCATAGCAAGACTGGCACAGATGCGTACTGAATGAATGAATGGGTGTTGTCCAATCAGTACCAACACAGCAATAAAAACAGTACTACTCAATCACAGAAGTGAAACCCAGAACAACATGTGTTGGCTCTCATATATCAGTCTGTAAAGGAATCTTCTGGAATGTCTGTTAAAAACACAAATTCCTGGGCTTTGCCCCCAGAGAGACTGGTTCATCAGAATTCAAACCTAAGTTTGGAACCTTGGCCCATGTGACTCTGACAAAAATCTGTAGGGGAGTTTTGGGTAGCACTTTGATATACAGTGACACAGAATCTGCTTTACAGATATGTATTCTGAAGTAACCCCCTTGTTTCATGCACCTAGGTAATGTTTTATTTTAAGTTTCTTATCTTTAATGTCAAAGCATGGAGTGCAGCAAGCTTATAAAAAGAAGTTCTTTAACAATACGTACACAGTCTGGCACCTTATTAGCTCAGCTTGCTGGGAATACGGCATCACACCCCATTCTTTGTAGCTACAACCTGTACACACTTTTTCCATCTATATACTCTTTTGATAAACTATTTAAAGTTTAGTTTGCTACAAATAGCCCTTTTTTCAGATGGCCTTATCATATGAGGTGTGCCTTAAAAATAACAGAAGGGTGCAAGACTCCTACCTCGGTCCCTGAGGCTGGCTCTCAGTGCTTCCTCTAGCTGCTCTTCTTCACTCAGGCCAGCTGTGTACATATCGTAGTTTCTGGGCACTTGTTCACTGTACGTTGGACTGCCATACGGATGATAACCCTGATATCCAGAGTAGCCTAAGGGCACAAAGAGAAAGATGATAGTCCACAATGTCAGACTGCCTTTCTGTTTTAGATTTCTTGAGTTGCATGCACAAAGACAAGGAAATCTGTCATGTCATATTTCGAGTATTCTTCCAAATAAAAATGTTGACAAATGCAGAATGCCCCCCCACCCCAGGGCAGGAAATGATGGTCTCACCACTGTTGGACCTACAGTGCTCAACATGGACCCATAACTCAGTAAGACCTTCTGTGCTGTTGAAAAAGTATTAGGAGGTAGGTAGTCAGAGATCCTGGAGAAACATCTGGCAGGGGCTACCCACCTTCAGAATGGACTCTTACAGCCTAAGGGGATTTAGACCTTCTGGGAAGTTCTGACTTAAGCCAAGGGAATGGTACAAAGAGCTGCAAAAGCCATCTTGTCTGTGGCTCCACACAGTGGGGGGCAGACCAGAGTTTAACACATACATACTACAGAATTCCCGTGCTGAGCATTACAGTTGAGTGTAACTACAAGATTAAAACATACAAGGCAACCTCTCTGTAATTTTAATTCCATATTGGAAATCATAGTTTTTAGCAAGAGCATTTGCAAAAAAAAAACTGGCTGCTAGATAAAAACTGGAGAGAGGAACCAACGTGGTCATTAAAGATGCTATAAGTACTCAAACTTAGACCCTCAATTAATAAAAGTAAACAAAGTTCACCTATGCAGAATGTCTACCAGTCTTTTCAGTCAGCGTTTACTTTTTATGTTTTCTTTAACTGCCAACTGTTCCAGCTCTAGTTTTGGAGAGGTGTTTTGTTGTTGTTTTTCCTGTAGAAGATGACCTAACTGCGGCAGAGAGAAGCTGGCTTATAGAATCTTTTCTGCCTTTCTTGTCATGACTGTATCTTTTCAAGATGATGATTCAGGTGCTTAGTTAATGGGCTCTCTGTTGGTGATGACAATTCCTAAACTCTACTGTGACTCTTGTATCCTTTATCTCCATGCCATTCAATACAGTAGAGAATGCCTGGGGTATAGCATTAGTAAGACTACACCAAAAACAGAAAGAAAAGGAAAAAAAAAAAAAAAAGAACTATATATAGCAGAACATGGATAACTGAAATTTCATATTTGACTTTTTTCATAATTGGTCTTGAGGTTATTTTGAAGCTTATTTACATAGCAAATATGAATAAAATACTTTCCTAATAGGCAAAAATAAAATGTAAATGCTGTATCTGCCATAAACTATTTTAACATTCATTGTCATATAAACAATGTAATTACAATATAATAAACTAGTTTCAGCTGATAGCATAATTATGGGCTTCTACACATATTTATCACATAAAGCATCTGTGTCTATTAACCTGCATGTATGTAGATATGGTTTGCACTGGGAATTGAACTCAGATTCTGTGTAGAGAAACACCTCCTCAACCCTTTGCAATTTTTTATTTTGAGATAGGGTCTCATAAAGTTGCCCAGACTGAATTCTTTTTGCCTCAACCATCTGAGCCACTGGGATTATAGGCATGCTTCACTGTGCCTGGCTTTCCTGGTATTTCTGGGTAGGAGCTTTTTAAAGGTATAATTGATAAGTACGGGTTTTGTACATGTCTCTGGAATTCCTGAGTTAGAACTTAATCCCCAAAGTCATATGCCAATATCCTGATTAAGAACAGATATGGATACAGCCCCTCTGCCTGTACTCGTGGCTTTACAGGAAGTAGAGAAAAGCCCAGAGCAGCATGCCTGTTCTGCTCACCACGCGATACTCAGCCTGCACCTGATGCCAAGGCGAAGCCAGCGCCATGCACTCAGGTTCCTCTGCCTCCAGAACTGTGGAGGAGTTCAACCTTTACCCTATGGATTACTCAGTTCCCGGCTAGTCACAGGAACAGAAAACAGTCTAAGACATGAAAACCCGGACAATTCACCAACTGAAAGTATGCAGCTCAGTGGCTTCAGGGCTCTCATCTGGCTGTGCTGTCCTTATCACAATCATCCTTAAAATTTTTCACCATCCCCATGAAAGAAATGGTCTTCAGCTGGCAGCTCTCAGCCTCACACTCGTCCCAAACTACCAATCTGATCCTGTCTCTGAAGAGATGCCCATTCCAAAGAATTACATAAATACCATCATCTGCAGTGGTATCTGGGTTCACACACTTAAGTCTTTCTACGATTCTGGTCGCAAAATGAACCTGATGAGAACCAAACCAAATCCAGGCGTTTCATTCGATGCCTTTCCGGGGAATTTGGATTGAGGTCTCCTTCAACTCAGCCTGTGGCCAGAATCATACTACTAGGTACCACTGTAACACATGGTATTTTGTGCCTGCTCGTATGCCTTGGTATGTTTCAAGGTTGATCAGTGCTGCGACGTGCATTCGTATTGTGCTCTTTTTCACGGCCAAATAACACTCCACTGTATGGGCAGACCACCTTTTGGTTTTGGTTTTTCGTTTTTTGAGGCAGGGTCTCACCCTGCAGTTCTGGCTGACCTTGAGCATGTAGTGATCCTCCTGCCTCAGCTTCCCAAGTCCTGGGATTGGAGCTGCATACTACCATACCCAGCTAGACCACAATTTAAAATCTGCACAACAGCTGATGAACATTGGAATTTTTTACCCTCTTGAATATTATGAATAGTTCTGACATAAACGTTGGTGCACAAGCTTACATGTGGGTCTGTGTTTTCATTTATTGACTATTGATCTAGCAGGGCAATTGCTCAGTCCTGGTGGGCAGGAAGTGGTTTCTCAGGGTGTCCTTGATGGTTAATGGTACTAAATATAATTTTACGTGCAATGGACCCTTTACACATCTTTGAAGTAATGTCTATTCCAATACTTTGCTCATTTTCACTCTTCAAGCTTGGTTCTATTTTACTGAATATCCTTGAAGTTAAAAAAAAAAAAAAATAGGACATGTAAAGAAATGTATTTTTTTAAAAAAGTAATGGTTATTGAAAGTGTTAATGTTTAATTGTTTGATCAATCTTATATACCTATATCTATTAATCTGAACTGATCCGATGATGAAAATATGTAATACAACCATTTTTAAATTTAAAATAAATAAATAAATATTTTGAATAAAAAAAAAAATAAAGAAACGTATTTATATAAGATTGCTTAGGATTTTGGGTACTACACCTGAAAAGTCTTATTCTGAATGCAGTAAAAATTAGTGAGGACTTATGAAATATTTAAAATAATCTCATTTTCATGTTCTCATCCACCTGTTCTTCACATCAAAATGTTAACATTATTTGTATTTTCAAAAGGAGATAAACTTTTCAAATTATCACAATGGTTTTGATCAACCTGGGATCTGGGTATAATGGTGAAAATGGATGTTCTTCCTCAAATTAGTATGCACCCAATGGAACCATCAGAAGAATACAGCTCTTGATGAGTGTCAGGGACACCCCCCACCCCACAAGTGCCATATCTTGAAAAGTAAAGGTGACTGTAACAGAGGTATGAGTTTTATTTCCTATTCTCCTCACCAAGCAACTTTCATGGGAGAGCAATCAGTCAAACCAAAATTAATCCTACTTTACAAGGAATAAAGGAAAGGGGCAGTGACTCCACAGCACTACTAGAATATTTATGGTTAAGTCACTGAATGCCGTGCAGTGCTTCAGAAATCTCTAAATAGAGAGACTGCCCAATTCCCTAAGAACATCAATTATTTTACTGCAATACAACAAGCATATTTGGTAATTTCCCACAAGGCTCATTATTACTTTCAAACCCCTGTGGAAAGTCATTCTGCTATGGGAAATCTAAGCATTGTGTCTACCTATCCACCCTCCAGAATACTCAGCTATTTCAAAATTCAAATAACACAAAGCCTCTGGATATTCATGCAGACAGATGCTATCTATATTTATAGAGTTTAATTGCAGGTTCATCTGCAGTGATTTTTAGACAACCTCTCTTGATACAGAAAAAAATTATCTTTGTGTTATTTCTTATTTAAAAATACCCTAGCAGTGCTTTAATAAAATAAAGATAATGACTCTAAACATCTAAATATTATGAAACTTAATTTGGTACTTGTCACACAAAATGTGGGGAGAAGGAATGAGAAAGTTTTGACACCTTAAATAAAAAGCACTGTGATTAGAAATTGTACATCATCATTCATAAATCATCAGTAGGACTAAAAATCAAATCAATAGTTATTAGGATAAGAATAGGTCTCCTGGGACCAAAAATTATCTACAGCTGTTCTTCTGGCCCAATCAGTTGTTTTTAAATCTTTACAATATACATTCCTTGGAAAACCTAACAATCAAATACTGAAGAGAAATAAGTTTAAATTATATCCTGTGATGAACACTCATTTAGAATTCTCTTTTAGTTTTATACCACAGGGAAGCTATTTTAGTTACATACTTTGGTAGGAAAAGAGACTCTGGTTATCATTATTCTATTAACTACTCCATCTGTTCCTTATATACATACCAGGATTTCATGGCAAAGGAGATCAAGAAACACCACCAAGATTAGAAAAATTGGTAACAGCTTTTTAAACATTCATGAGGTTCTTTGACCTATAAAGACTTACCCAGCTAAGACTGCCATGTTAAGAATGAATCATTACTTGTAAGAGATACGTATGCTTTCATAAAAGTTCCCTGGATGACCATTAGCAGGGCCACCTGGCCTCCCATAGCCCTCTCTCTGCCTTTGAAGAAATCCACTCCCTTCAGAGGAAGGAATATAAATATGGCAATCTTACAGAGGATCAGAAAGAAAGTAAAAGCGGCTTGTACTTTTGCCTGACGTTCTCTGGTCTGTATGTCTGCTATGCCTCTGCCTCTTCCATATGAAAAAAGAATGGAACAGATTTCCCTCTTTTCTTAATAACTGGAGTGCAAAAAAAGGGAAAATGATAAAGCGGAAAAAGAGAACAGAGTAAATGGAACTGCCCTGCTTTGTAAGGTTAAACTGGCAGAGCACCCACCTCATGTCCCTGCACAACAGAAAAAGACAGTTAGGAACTAGGGACTCACACCTTTGTCTTAGTTCTACCACTAATTACCTGGGTGAATTTAGGCAACTTACTTAGCCCCGATTTCCTAGCCATGGTGCAAAATGTCAGGACTCAGCAACTCAGGACAGTAAGCCAGTCTGTGCACAACTATGTTCTTGTAATTTTTTCACCCAGAAGAACACTGCTGTCTATTTTGGGGATGTGAAAAACTGAACCAGAAGAAAACCGGCATCCCTTGGGACACCTCAACTCTCCTTCTGTTCCCGCATCCTGCCCTGCCGTGGGGAGGGCACAAAGCTGACAGAGAAAAAGCTCATCAGGAAACAGGAGCAGGACGGTTCTGGGGCCACCTCTGCTCTTCCTAGTCACACAAGCCAGTAAAGCTTCTTTTGCATTTAAATTAGGATGAACCAGTGGTTCACAGCCAGCAGCCAACAGTGCTTAGAAATGACCAATTAGTTAGCAGCTCTGTCCTTTACTGCTTGTCACAGCTCCTCTCTTCAGGTGAGTCAGTGTTGTCCAACAACTGCTCCTCTGCATCCAGGCCGGTGTTCTGGGATTTTTAAGTATCTGATCAGCAGAGGTGAAAGCTTTGGAAATGAAGCCTCTTTTTAAGTAAGACAGAGACAGCAATCCTTTCTCTGGTCGCCACTTAGGGAACCGCAGTCACCTAAGGCTATGCTTTTTATTCCTGGTACAAACAATCACCTGGGAAGCTTTTCTCTAAAAAGTCCCAGTCCCTGCCTCTGAACTCATACTGATTTCACTGGTCTGGGAAAAATTCAAGTCATGGACACGTTATAAAAGCCCCTAAGGCAACACAAACGTTATACAGCCGGGACTGATAACTGGCATCGGAGGCTTGAGAACAACACAGAAAACGCAGTTTGACTTAACTCCAACACGATCAAGGGCCTGATTTCCTTCTTTAATGTCTGGCCAGCACATCCTGAATAATCTCCAACAGGCCTCTCCAGCTCCTCTCCTGCTCACTGGAAGCCCTTTCCTCCCACTGCCTTCCTGAGCTGCTTGTCATCCATCCAGTCCAGCAGTCTACTTCCTCTGGACGACCACCTGCAAAGCTGTGTCACAGCCCTTCCTGGCTGAGGATGTGCCCTCAGTGTTAATTTACCTGGACTGCACCTCTGCTCCTGCTGGAAGGAATCACTGGCTCTGCGTTAGAAGATCAAGTAAAAGACTGAAGGAAATGTATGAAAATATTTTCAGACATAGTATGACAGGTAATACAAGAGCTTGGGTCTTAAGAAAAAGGAAATGAGGCTGGAGGCACTTTCCTGGCCCATTTTACCAGCCAGGCTGCCGTCGGGAAGGCGAGCTGCAGAACGCAGGCAGCCCCCCATGAGTGACGCAGGACCACCAGGAAGCAGCCAGAACACAACCAATACTGACACTAACAGCTATCGCCCATTATTCTCACATCTTACACAGACTATCCTACTTCTCCTCCCTGACTGGCCTGCGTAGTTTCTGTTATTTCATCTTTTCAGATGTACTACAGCACCTATACCCCCAGTGCCCCACTATGAACTGCCCCAGTTAGGACTTCTTTCTCCTACAATGTCCAGCCTGCTGCTCTGTACAACACTACTCCTCACGGGCTACCCAATCTGTGGTGAAGAGCACTGGGCATGGTGAGAGGGCTCTGTCTGCTTTTTACTACTATAACAAAATTCCTGACAAAAATAACCACAAGGAGGAAATGCTCACTTTGGCCCTTGGCTTCAGGTTTCAGGTCATGGGCAGCTGGCAAAAGGCGGAAGGGCATGTGGAGGAAAGCCGCTACCTCGGTGCTGGGCCCAGCGACATGCTTCCTCCTCCGCCTGTGGGTGTTCTGGCCCCTGGCCTGTGGTGCTGTGGCCTACATGGGGGGGAGGGCTCTCCCCTTAGTCTGCTGTCTCACATGCCAATCATCTTTGGAACCACATTCACATGCAAAAATATACTTTCTGAAATTTGCATGTGTTTCAACTCTAATCTGGTTGACAATCAACTGAATCATCACAGGAAATAAAATAATTTTTTGCTCTGGTATTAAGCAAATGGTCAAAAGAGCTGTAAGTCATTGTCCAAATCCAACCCACTGCCTACTTATATATTTTTATAGGAATATAATAAGGCTTACTTATCAATGGTTTATAGCTGCTTTTATGCTACAGGGACAGGTTTACTAGTTCTGACAAGAACCATAGCAGCTAATGGAGCCTGAAATGTTATCCATCCGGCCCTTTATAAAAAAGCCTTCTGATCCCAAGTTTACGCTATAGCAGTTCTCATGTGACATAACTATAACACATATACTATGAATATATGTCACAGCAGTCTACTTGGTCTGCAATCACAAATAATCAAATTGGGTAGCTCAAGCATAATCTTTTCTTATAGTTCTGGGAAATACATGGCCTGGGTCAGAATTTTAGCCTGGCTGTTCTGGTGGGGGTCTTCTTCTGCAGAGCAGGCTGGCAACTCCTGGTTGTATCATCACAGAACAGAAATGCTAGAGAACTTTGTGGGGTTCCTTTTTAAAAATTTTTATTTATCTTTTAAAGTATTTGGTATTGTGTCTCACTATGTAGCTGGGACTTGCAGTGATTCTCTTGTTCTCAGTCACCCCAGTACTGGGATTATAGGCACACACCACCATTCTGTGTCTTAGTGGCCAGCTCAGTGTACCCAGGGGCAGGGCCAACAGCGTGGTGCCAGGGATTGTACCCCAGTCCCTGTGCTTGTCTAAGTAGGCTCTAAATCCACTGAGCTATCTCAATAGCCCCCCTCTTGGGTGATACCAGGGATTGAACTCGGGACCTTGCACTTACCCCACAAGTGTTTATGTCACTATCTTTCCAACCCCTAGGGAGCACTAACCCCCCCATTTATGAGAGCTCTGCCCTCATGACTTAATCCCTTACCAAAGGTCTCACCCCTCCATACCATTTTTAGAGCTTAGGGTTTCCACATTTGAACTATTTCCAATGATACTGATCTAGGCTAAGCCGGACATTGTGCACGCCTATAATCCCAGCACTTGGGAGGCTGAGGCAAGAGGATCGGTGCGAGTTCTAGACTAGCCTGGGCTACAAAAGTGAGCTCAAGGCCAGCCTGAACTGCATAGTGAGACCCTGACTCAAAAAGACAAAATAAATAAATAGATACTGATCTAGGCTATTATAATATAGCTGCCTACTTTGTCTTGAATATGGCCCCTTGAACTCATGTAGGAATTTAATACCAAAAGTCATATGTTAATGGGATTAAGACGGCAAAAATTTAACGTAATTACGGTATTTAGAAGTCAAACCTTAGGAAAGGGATCCGTTTTAGATAAGAATACTAACCTGGAAGCCCCATCCTTAAATACTCTGGCTTTAGAATGACAGAGAACCCAACACGCGCAATGGTGAACGCTGTCTCTTGCCACATGCTGCCTCAGGATGCGCGGTCATCAGAAGCCTGTCACCAGAACTGAGCCAATGCTATTGCATGCTCCTCCACCTCCAAAGTTGTCAGCTAGATAAACCTCTTTCCGCCGGGCTGGAATGTGAGGGCCTCGCCTAAAACAAGTCTTATGCTGTTAAGGGGAAGCCCTTTTTACAAACTTAGACTTCTAGAAAACTCTTTTCTCCTCTCTAAGCTGCAGGGGTTTTTTGTTGTTGTTGTTGTTGGTTTGTTTGGCTTTGATTTTTTGCACCAGGGACTGAACTTGGGACTTTGTGCTTACCAGGCAGGTGCTTAAGCCACTAAGCCATGTTCCTTCACAGTATTTATTAGAAGAATCCCTATCAGCTTCTCAGAGTTAGCATGAGTCTTCTTGAATATGTACATGACTTAGATTATGGAGAGCTACAGCTAACTGCTGACACACAGCCAGCCATGCAGCCTGAGCACTGAGAGACGTGGGCGTAGTACAAATCTGACCATGGGTGCACGACTTCACACCAACCATATACGTTTTTGCATGCCACAGTCAGCACCTTCTACCTCGGCTTTCCCTATAACTCAACCAAGTATTCTTCCTAGGTTACTGCTCCCCACCAACATTCAAGGAAAGTTAAAGGACAGTTGATTACTGTGCAAACTACTCTACCACAATATAAATTAGGATTACATTACAACAGCTCTGTCATGGAAAACATTGTAATTTTTAAAATAAATTAATTTTTTTTTTTTTTGTCTTTTTGAGACAGGGTCTCGTTATGCAGTTCAGGCTGACCTTGAGCTCACTTTTGTAGCCCAGGTTGGTCTCGAACTTGCACCGATCCACCTGCCTCAGCCTCCCAAGTGCTGGGATTACAGGTGTGCGCCACCACGCCCGGCTTTTTAAAATAAATTAAAATGCATGAAATGAAATGAAATACATACCTGAACTGTTAAAGTAGTACTGCTGTCTGCCATATCCAGTATTGGAAGAAAAAATCCCTAGACATGAAAGAAACAAACATCTCACTGGCAGGAATACAAGGCTTTAACTGAAAATCTTTCTCATAAGTAAAAGGTTCTATATGACAAGGCCCAACGTCCTTTCAAGTGATTTCTAAATAACTGTTAAACTCCCTTTTTTTTTTTGTGGGACCAGGGTTCGAACTCACGACCTTGCACTTGCCCAGCAGGCACTTGTGCCTCGGAGCTATCTCCCCAGCCCCTGAACTCCCTTTTGTTTGAGGCTCAGCTCTACAGGGACCAGGATGCAGGTGTGTATGTGTAAGAAAACCCTAACCTATACTCACTGTAGTTTCTTAAAGGCTCCTGTTGATTTGGGGCAATCTTCACCCCTGAAAGTACCAAGCTGGGGCTCTGACACCATGGTGCAAGTAGAGATGCTCTGGCTAAAAGACAGCCTTCTCCAAGGGACAGTCACATTCCCTGACCTTTGTGAAGGACTCTCCTTTAGTCATAGCTGAACAGGGAGAGGGTGGGGCTGAGGCACAACTGCAGCACCTCCGCCATCTCTCAGGAGGCATCGAACAGCAGCTTCCACATGCTTGGTTATTTGCTAAGAGGCCCCTGTGCCACTTAGATTCTCAGCTCCCTCCAGGTCTGTCCCCTAGCTTTACCGGAAAGCAGGCAGAGTATCCTGGCTGCTGGCAAATGTCGCTGAATATTTAATTTTCTACTGTGTTTCTTTTTGAAAAAAGACTGATGTGCTAAAAATGACTCCACAAAAAACAAGGTAAGATTATAAGGAAGACAGCTACCATATCAGATGTTAACTGTGGGGAAAATTCTCTTTGAAAGGGAAACTAAGTGCTTGCCTAAATTTTGTACTATGTCTGCAGAAAACTTTTATAACCACGTAATTTCAAGACCCATAGAAAAACGTAACAAAACAATGGTTATCTAAGAGCATTTCTTCTCTGTTATTAGTACTCATCCTAGATTTCATAATTAAGTTGTATTGGCAATATAATAAAATGGAACTATTTCAATAAATGAAACTTCTGCTGCTTCTTCAAAATGCACACAAGAAAACACAGAAATGGGCAAAAGCAGGGAAATGGGGATCTGTTTCCATGCAGCACAGCTTATGAGAATCATCCTGGAGGGAACACAGCTACTGACAAGGGCGACAGAGCAGGACTGAGAAAGCTTTCCAGTATCATGAATATTATACGGTTCTCAGGAATGCCAGTCATCGGCACACGCTGTGAAAGCTAATCACGTATGGTTCAAGAAAAGGTAAAAGAGTCTCCGAAGATTTTTCCATGAATAAAAGATGAAATATTGGCACTCACATGGTCTATAAAACAAGTGTTTGTGAAACAGTTTCCTTACATGTCAAAATTGGGAGAGCATTTTAAATTAAGAGATCAAAAAATGCATTTTCTTTCAAATAAAATATTTTCACTGACCATCAATTTAAAGAGGAAAATAAAGAAAAATGCAGAAGCCACGTTCCACGTGAAAATATGAATATGTCAGTATGAATATACAAGGGCTAATGATCAAAATAGTGTTTAAATGTAAATAAAATTTATTACAGTAAGATATAGTATCACTGGTCTCCCCAAAATATTCCCTTTCCCTCTCACACTATCCCATGGTTCCTTGCACTTTCTCAGTAGTTCTGTAGGTCTCCTGCTGCTGAGTGCCACTCATAGAAAGGTGGGCTCATGACATCATCATGGTGCGTCCTCATCCACCTTCCTCACAGACTGGCCACAACACAACTTCCAGCTCTTCTCCAAAGTCAAAATGACCGTGGACAATAAATGCTAAGGGCACTCACAAAGGAGGTTGTCACCCAGGACTTCTCCAGACATGGCAAAAATGAGAGGAAGAGTGCATTTGGACAAAATGTGAGTATCTTGAGGAGGATTGTGGCAATGCGTCTTTTACTGTAATAAATGAAAATTTAAGCACTCCTGTTTTCCATAAAACCTCATATATCCTGACAGCCAAGAAAGGACCTGGTGGTCATTCTGGATTCTCTAAAAGACTGATCTTGTACTTCAGCCTTCATTTGGTTTCTTGATAAATTCTGTTTTACAAATACATTGATTGATGGCATATTATATAGAAGCTGCATTATCTAAGCCCACTGCAGTTTTCTGGGAGCAGCTTTAAGGCTGAGGGTATGAATACACACTGATACTTCTTCCTCAAGATCACCTACAGGTCTGGATTTGGGTTTATGTTTTCTCTTGTGGAGAGAAGTAGATATAAAACTAGTTGTTTTACATCTCGAGATAAAAAAGGTGAGCATATTAGGGGATTCCGAGGCTGAGCCACAGGACACTTGGGTCTGCTTCTGTTCCCACGAGAAGTAAGATGCACTTCTACCTCGCCATGCCGGAGGCATCTGCTCACATACCTGCACATGTTTCCATGGTCTTCCTCAGAGGCCCCAGAGTGTACATCAGTCCAACAAGGATCCCGGCCAGATGCCCTGCGAAGGACGTCCTAGAAAGGAAGGAGACCCTCTGTGAGCACTTGCTCTGCTGCTGATTAGGGACAGTCTGTCTTCCCATTAGCCCGGCTGCCTGTCAGTTAGTCACAGTGTGCAGGCTTTGTTACATCATGTCTTCTATGCTGAGCACCATTTAACTCAGTCCAAAGAACAACATTTCCCACCTTAAAAAAATAAAATAAAATAAAATAGGACAATGAATAAGAACCACCACAGTCCAGCGCACTTCCCTGACCAAGAGAAATGGGCTGGCTACTCTGGAGCAACAGAAGAAGCGTTGTTTTCAAGACAAGCTATTAGATTCTTCCTAGGTTTTTCTTCAGTTTCTCTTATTGCAAAATATGAAATCAGTTTTCTGATTATTCTGATAATTTTCTCAGTTAAAAATTAAGTCTGGAATTATCCAGTCATGGGAAGAACAGTCTGCTTGTATGCACAACATACCAGACTGGTGCAGTTTTATATACTACTGTCTAGTAAAATAGAAAGCAGCCAAAGCTTGGCAAAAGAGACTGAGACGCCCACCTGTAGTCTCCAACTAGTGTTCATATGTATCCTTCAGTCACTCAGCAAAAGAGAAACTTGAAATTTGAAAATTAAGTTAGGGCATTAAATTGGTTCCATTCTTCTGAAACTAGTGTCTAAGATTGGCACCTCTGATCTAATTTATTCTCAAATGTACATTTCTAAGGAAGTGAGAGCCTTCGACAGGACCTATAGCATCTCCAGCTCACCTGTGGAAGGAGGAGAATACATGGAATTCACTAGCTGAACGTTATCCCAACTGAAGTTTAAAAATTACTAGGGATTCTCATGATAAGGCCTGTATTTTACCACAAAAATGGGTCCTACAGAGCAGCTGTTCTCCCAGGCAACTCCAAGCACTAGGAGACCTGAGTGGATGATGAGTACTCAGTAAACAAGCCAGTGGGCCTCAGAGGATGCCCTGGCATGCCCTCTCTGCCTGACCAGGGTAACTGAAGATTGGAGTCCACAGAAGAGCAAGCTGGGTGGCAGGAAATGCACTGCGTGATTTTCTTTCACTTATTTTTTACTTGTTTAATTGTTTATTTGTGTAGGGCTTGCCTTAGAGCCAGCACTACACTTTTCCAAATAGCTTAGGTGAGAACCTATAGTGACTAGAAATGTAGCTGTGGTGGGTAAGAAAGGAAGGCTGGGATGGGTATGAGAGGAGGCATTAAACCAGGGACCATATCAGGCAGCTTATCCAGGAGTGAGACCTAAGAGGAGGCCAATTTAAGGTACTCAAGGGCTTTGTCTCTGCGTGTGACCTCATCACCCGCTACATTTGCATAGCCCTCAGGCATGCAGAGGTGACCACAAAACGTTTAACAATGCCTCCAAAATAAAAAGTGTCCCTAGCTGAAGAGTCTTTTCCTTCTACTATCTTCTCTCAGAGCCACGCCTGCTTCTCCTCAGCTATTTAGGAAGCGGGGGCTTTTATACATTTGGCAATCTGTGTCTCACTCACACACAAAAGCTCTCCTAGGGAAGTCGTGTCTTAATTCACATATTGAGCAAACCTAGCAGATCAAAAGAAAAAGTAAAAATTTAAAAACATAAGGCAATGAATAGATTTTTACAGCTTGGAGAAAATAATATCCTTCTCCAGAAGAGGCACAGGTAAGAAGTAGGGGTCTGACATGAACTCTAAGAACACAGTGATTTCTGTAGTTTTCATACATGTATTGCAAACACCAAGGGAAGTGCATGGCCCATGACAGACGCTCAAACGTGCTGAACGCATGACTCACGTGTGCCAGGACTGCTTCATTGAGACTACCAAGAGGTCACTTAGCACCATTAGAACTTCATCTCCAGTGCTCGCTACAATGTGTAGCTATGGGGTGAGGAATCTGACCATTTGGTAACCTACAGATGAAATTCAGAGGCAGAGCCAAATCACTTCACCTATTGCAGCAGCAACGTACAAGGGAAAGAGGCCAAGAACAGCACACGCTACACACACCCAAGGCATTTTCCTTAGCTCGTGGCTGTAGAAAACCTACAGGGAAGAACGGTCCATGTGGGAGAAGCACTTGAGATGACTGGAGCCTTTGGGCGACAGAGCTGCTGCTTGTTCTTATCTGCCAGTTAAAGGGTATCATTATCCAAACAAGCCCCCAAAACCTGTGCGTGTTTGACTGTGCGTGCATGTGTGTGCACACACACAAACCCCGTAAGAGCTCCGGGTACCACACACACACACACACACACACACACACACACACACACACACACACACACACACATACACACGGGCTATTATTTTCATCAGCTGTATCTACCTGACAATATGTATAACTTGACAAAAGTGTGGGACCAGACCCCTGGTTTCCAATTCTCTGACAACAACAAACAATATGAGCTATGTTTTTTTCAGGGTCCTTCCCAACACATTATACTTATGTTTTCTGTGTAGACTCAAGAAAACCTTCAGCCTCATGCGAAAAATGGAGAACGCAAGCAGCACTTAGAGATAGCATGTGCCCAGGGTCAATTAAAAAAATTATAACTTTAATGTAATCAAAAATATTTTATTAAGAATCAGCATTTTCTAATTTTCTAACCTAGCCTTCACGGTTATATAGATACAAAATAACACAGAAATTTTCAAATTTAAACCCTCACCTATTAGGCAATTAATCTTGTATCTCATTCACAATTTAGAGTACAGTACAGTAAAAATGAACTTCTCCTTTCTCTAAATGAGTTTCTAGATGTTTGAGTTATAATCTATAACTGCCCTACTATAATTGTGGATAGCCAGGGCAGGGAGGCTGGCCAGCTAGAGCACTGAATCATTTTCCAACATTCAGTCTTTTCCATAAAGCTTCCACCTTAAAAAATTTATCTGTTGTCATTACTAGTTCACACTCTATGCAGGTATTCATTTTTAAAATAAAAATAAGCAGGCACTATGATCTTATTCAAACAAATGTGAAAATCTCACAATAGTACACACAAAAAAGGGGAGTAATTCCCCCAACACAAAAGAAAACCTAGCTCAAAGTGCAGCAACTTTTCCCAGGCAGGTGGCAACCCTGTGACAAATCACCCACCAGGACACCCACACCCTGAGGGGGGGGGCACACACCCACAGAGGGCAAGCGACGGACAGGAAGGGCAGTGTCTTTGCCCTGGTGCTACAGCTTCTTACCCCTGACCCTGCAGAAGGACGTCCTGGGCTTTTAAAAAGGCAGGACACCATCTGAGCACTCTGACCACTGGCAGCACCAACCTTCCAACAGCTTTAAAAACAGACTGTGTCATGACCTTAATTAGCTAAGTTATGGCATTTTGAAGTCCTAATCTCCAAGTGAGCCTGTGGTTTCACTCCATTCCTTTTTTTCTTTCTTTTTTTGGTGGTAACAGGAATTGAACTCAGGACCTTGTGCTTGCCAGGCAAGCGTTTATTCCACTTAGCTGTCTCCCTAGCCCTCACTCCATTCTTGACAGCATGCAGAAGCTGGCATTCCCATCCTGCAGTGAAAACCATTAATCACAAGCAGAATTTCTGACATGGGCACCCAGCTACGATGGTTAGACATTCAACTGGCAAGTGTTCTGTACACAAAAATCACAGCAGAGAGCAGCCATCTATGCAGACCACTTAAGTATATTAGTATGCTGCCTAAACACAAACGCTTTGTCCTGCCATTGTTTTCATAAAGGTATAACAAATTTCTGGATACCGTATTCTCCTTGCTACAGTACAACTTTTAATCATTCTGGTAGTCAATGTTTGAAAAAAAAAATCTCTTAGCATATGACCTTAAAGATCTTTATTTCATCATCCTATTTCTGAGGGTAAGGACTGGATCTACTGCTGCTAGTAAATGGACTGTCAACTGGAAAGCCCCTCCTGCATAGGCAATTTGTTTCTGCCCTCAACTTTTTAAGATTATCTCCTTATTTTGGACATACTGTCATTATACAATAATCATTCTCTTCTAGATTTGCTGTATCTAACTTGCTTGCAATTTGCAATGTTTTTCAATATGAGGTTTCATGTGTTCATATTATTTTGAAAAAGCCATTCTTTTCTGTCCTATGGACCTCTAAATGTGCAGTGTGTGTATGTATGTATGTGTGTGTGTGTACGTGCATATGTGTGTGTGTTAGTACATGTTTCTAAAAAAATGTTTTTTAAATTTAAAAAATGTTAGCCAAATCAATGTTGTTTTCCACAACTGATAAAGGAAAACGAAGGCTAACAGGCAATTCTGGAGCAAAACTAAGACTAAAATACTATGGGTTTCAGCTGTGCTGACTATATGCAGATATCATAGACAACATTCTCTTTTCAAGGCCTCTGCGTAAGAGCTATTTGTGCGGCAGTGCTAAGTGGTTATGCATAACGTTTCTACCCATGTAATGTGCCACCTTTAAGGAATCAGAAACTAGAGCTATGATTGAAAGTTGTGACAAGCCATAAAGGTCCTCCTCTGTCAAACGGCAAATTCCCTCCATAGCCAAGGAATCTGTCCTCTCAAGCATGGCTCAAAAAGCAGAAAATGTATTACTGGAGTGATTATCTTGCCGTGTATGTAGAGCAAATGACCTCGCTGAGGACGCAACTTAATGGAGAAGAGGACAAGAGGAAGGAACGGTGTGAGGCAAGAGGCAGTCAGCTAGAATCAGCCTATTAGACTTCCATCATTTCTTCCTGGGGACTGGGGAGATAGCTTAGTAAAATAAGTGCTTGCCTGGCAAGCGTAAGGGCCAGAGTTCAATCCCCAGTTCTGAAAAAAAAAAAAAAAAAAAAATTAGACAATTCCTTTCTGGAAAAGCTGCTAACACCAGCTGGGGACTGAGCTGATCAGAAGCTCTGGGACTTGGGGAGTTGAGCCAAATGGTCCCAGAGTAGCAGTACAGCAACAAGAGGTAGTGAGAATTTTCCAGGTTTTTCAATATTAATGCCACTGGGGGAAGAGCGTGGCAGGATCGCTTCTGCCCAAGATAAACTGTAGTTCAACTGCCTGCTTACTGGCCTTGCTGCCTTCTTCAACCACTGTTCCAGCCGTGTCTTTGGTAATGGCAATCTGGAGAAGGCCGATCTACAGGTTTTCTTTCTTTGCCAGGCCTTCCTCCATTCTTTCCTTCGTGCCCCTTTTGGACTCAGAAGCAAAACCAGCCCCCTAGCACTTATAGGTCCTCCTGAAGGCTGCTATGTCGGCGGTATATCCATCACTTTCTATAGTATTTTGGTTTACTGACCACAGTACCAACCACAGATATGGGGCTGGTAGCTGACCACTGCTATTTACATGAAGCCAGAAAACATGCTCTGCATAAAAACAAGGGTCTTGCAAGAGATAATCGATGATGCTAAGCAGGAGCTTGATTCTCAGTTCCATGCATGGGACAGCTCAAGGTAGGGAAAAATGCAGTGCTTTAAAAACATTGAGATGGCTGATAGCTGGCTGGAGCACAGTAAGCCAAGAGCACAGGCAAGGGAAATAAATTCGGAAACGCAGGAAAAAGTTAGGTCACACAGCCTCATGTGTGATGGCAGGCATTTCAGTGAGTTATTTCCTATTATAATGGGAAGCGAGTGAAGATCTTTAAATGGGAATGTTTAAGTGATCTGATCTGACTACTGGAGAACAGACTCCAGACAGGTAGGAAGAAGGGACAGTTTAAGTCAGTCAAGCTTTCTAATGCTGTGACCCCGCAATACAGTTCCTCATGTTGCGGTGACCCCAAACCAAACAATAATTTTGGTGGCTACTCCAAAACTGTAATTTTGTTACAGTTATGATTCGGAATGGCTTCAGGTGACCCCTGCATTTTGGGTGTTCGACCCCCACTGGGGTCGTGACCCACAGGTTGAGAGCCGCTGGTTTAAGTAAAAGATTAGCAAGGAGCCTAACACAGTCCTACAGAAAGAGGAGGACAGGTTGGAAGAGGTGTGGTGGCGGACTATGGGAACATCAATGCCAGCAGGAGGGTCTCGGCAGGATTGCAATTACCAGGGAAGGATGGTGGAGGGAAGTGCACGGATCTGGACATACACTGGAGAAGAAGACCTGCACACAGACTCAGCAAGGGAGGGGAGGAAGGAGAGGAGCCAGGCTTCTGGCTTCGGCAGTGAAGTGGATGATGGACTCATTTACCAAGACGGGGAGGACTGGGAAAAGGACGGTGCAGGACAACAGGAGAGCTCAGTTCTGAAGTGTTGCTTGCAGATGCTCACAACACACACGGAGAACACCAGCATCTCGTAGGGTGCTGGGCAGCAATTAAGATGTTGAGGAAGAATGACTGAAAATACCGCTCCGAGGGCCAGGGCGTAAGCTCAGCAGTGCATTACCTGCCTGGGAGGTGTGAGGTCCTGAGTTCGATGTCCAGTACCTATTACCTATATATGAATATAAATATATCTGTATATTCCCAATTCCCAGTATCTGTCTGTCTGTCTGTCTGTCTGTCTGTCTGTCTGTCTGTCTATCTATCTATCTGCTCCCAGTTTCACTTTCACTCCTAAATATTTGTACTGAATTATGATGCTGTATCTTTTTATGTATAAACATAAGTATATACATACATACATAAAACTTAGACTTGAAGAAAGACAGTAAATGTGCAGATGTAAAAGAACTACATAAAAATAGGAATAGACGACGGGGAGGGGGTAATAGTCCCCTATTTCACTAATTTCTTAGAACACTGATTGACTGATAGTAAGAATTGAGTCCATGGCCTTCACACTGAGCTACACCCTCAGGCCTTTCTAATGCTTTTTTTAAAATCTTGAGATAGGGTCTCACCTAAGTTGCCCAGGTTGATATCAAGCTCCCCAGAGCACTAGGATTACAAGTGTAAGCTACAATGCCCAGTTAACTTCATTACTATTAGTAGTAAAATGAAATAAGATTTTATTTAATCAGTAAAATGAACAGGAACAGAAGAAGAAGGCTCTCAAGATCAGCATTTCCTTCCAAAATATAGCGGATAAATCTAAATTGTCAAGATTATTTCCTTCCACTTTGATACAGCACTTTGCATACAAACGATAGCCACTACATTTATAATGTAATTATGCTTCTTTATAATCGTAGCAATCTAATTTCTTCAAAAACAAATCAAAAAGTTGTTCCAAGTTAAATGAAAGCAAACAGGTAAGCAAAGTCACGCACAAAATAAATGGGTCTCATTAACAAAAGTTAAAAATCAATGAAATTCAGTAGAACATATTTCTTTAGCCACACACACCCTAGAGTAGTGAGCGTCCTTTTATTTTTTATTTTTGAGTGACGGGAGTTCGAACTCACGACCTTGCACTTGCCAGGCAGGCACTTGTGCCATGGAGCTATCTCCCCAGTCCCAGCTGGTAAACCTTTTAGAGCTTTCAGTGAAGGTAACACCGGCTACTGCATGTGTGCCCCGGGTTCGCCACACCATCCCCAAGCTTTCTTCCCCATGTCGCCCTCACTCAGCACAGTAGACCCCACCCACCAAAACTCCTCCCGTGTGCTTTGCACCACCCAGCATGCACCCCTGCTGTAGGACAGCCCAGCCAAGCGGCTCAGAGCACAGGTTCTGGAGATGACTGCCTGGTCTGATGAAGGCAGAGCTCCTCTGACCCTTCCTGAGCTCATCCTCAATGTTAACTCAGGCTGCTTTCTGCCCCAGGTGACCTTGCCTCACTCCAGCCTATGTTAGCCTCTAGAACAAGCATGTTTGTCTAACGAGCAACGCTTTTGTACCTCTGCTAGTATTTCTAGAATAACATGTAAGCAAGGCTTGCTAGGGTCTTGATGGGCTTGTGTCTGCCTCCTCCAGCTTTTCTCCAACACTAGCGCCCAGTCTGACCAGGAGCCCCAAGCTCAACCCGTCTGCAAAAGAACCGCTTCTCCCTTCAGGACATTGTGTGCACTATTCCTCCCGCCCTCCTCCTCAACCAGCTATGCCTTAAGAAAACATCCCTCCTGGCACCCGCCTGTGTTTTCCCTCAGGACGTGCAAGGCTGCTTCCCAGCTCCAGGAGGACCCTTTGCATTCCTCCAGCATGAAGGGCTTTCCTGGCAATCAACTTGTCCGCCAATCCCCTGCTGCTTAACCTTGTGTCTTTCAGCCCTAGCACATCCCGCACCCCCTTAAAACATCAATGTTGAGTAATATTCTTGTGTTTTTAAAAATCACATCATCACAACTCAACCTAAAAAAACCCCAAAAGTACCATAATAAAATAACATGCACTTTAAATACTCCAGCGCAATGGTGCTGCACTGCCAGAAGTAGAGATTTGCCTGTACTATGTATAGAATCCAAATGAAAGTGGAAATAACAAGCCCAGGCAGTTTGCAGTCAGGCTGTGACTCAGCCGTCACGTGCAGGGTTCCAACGGCGATGTGATTTTATATGAGGTAAATAACTCTTGCTTCCAAATAAAGCAAAGTACAACTTTCCCTTGATTTACATTTACAATTCAATTTATAATTTTCCTGGAAAAGTCATTATATGTTAAAATCCATGCCAAAAAAAAAAAAAAAAAACCCAACTTGGTGTTTATATAAAAATCACAATTAGGTTTCAGGCTCAGATAATTATAAACAGGTTTTCCACCTACATGAATGTCCTTTCAAGAGCCTAGATGTGTACACACATGTGGTGTGCACACACAGGGCCATGCTTGTCACAGGGGATTGTCCTGCAAGCTGCAAGATGCTTGTCCCTTGGGCCTCGCACAGCAAATGCCAGTAGTACCCCTGCTAATCATTATGGTAACTAAAAACAACCCTGTGGATTTCCAGAATCCTCCAGTGGACCAAGCCACTCATCCCAGTGGAAAATTACTGGCTTAGCACCCAGAAAATGCTTATTAAATGTCTGTTGAATTGATGACCTTTAATCATGAGACCTCAAAAAAATATTTCTTTTCAAAGACCTTCTCATGTGACTACACTATGCACAAATTCCAAGGATTCCAAGTAAATCTACCACACATTGAACTGATACGCAGAAAACTTCCCACCACAAGTGAAATGCACATGGGGAGTTAGCACACTTGAAAGAGCTCGTGATCACTTCCACATTGCTCTGCGGTGGAATAAATGCAACTTGGCACGTGAAATGCACCGTGCCATCTGCTATTACTGCAGACAAAAATATTTCTGGATACCACATGAATGATTATTTGCACATCATCTCTAGAAAGTAAACATAAAATGAAAGAAAAGCTGGATTGTTTATAGCCTGATTTTAACATGTGCTACTGTCATGAAGCAAACAAATGGCATTCCTATGAGCTCAGCCTCTTGGAGGTATTCTCAGAAGCAACGGTGTAAGCAGCAGTTCCAGGGCCCCAGACATTGGGGCCTCTAAGGCTGTAGGAAGAGACTGACTTGACTGACCTCTATCCATGGAAGTTCATCTTAGGTACACTCAAAGAACAACTGCC
This sequence comes from Myocastor coypus, assembly GCA_004027025.1. Taxonomy (NCBI): domain Eukaryota; kingdom Metazoa; phylum Chordata; class Mammalia; order Rodentia; family Myocastoridae; genus Myocastor; species Myocastor coypus. The sequence goes on along the minus strand of PVJA010000015.1, from coordinate 166,164 downwards.
AACAGCAGAAAGAGCCTAAGCCCTGGAGCTGTGAAAACGATTTTAGTGACTTCTTTGAACACATCATAATGTAAATGAATGGGCAGGTACCTAGGTCCAAGTCTTGGTGGGCTGGTTCTCAACCTTGGCTGATGTTACAGTTTATATCTAGATGGCTCCCTAAAGCCGAAGTGCTCCTAGGTGGGGAGACGACGTATCGTGAGTGTGTGAGACTGTATCATGGGTCCGTGACACTGCATTGTGGATGTGCGACACTGCAGCATGGATGTGTGACACTAGATCATGGGTGTGTCATACTGGATCATGGGTGTGTGATGCTGCATTGTGGGTGACACTGCTTTATAGATGTGTGACACTGCATCACGGGCGTGTGATACTGGATTAGCCCACTGATTGGTTTAGCATTTTTCTGGACATAGATGATGGACTTATCAAAGAAGGAAGGCACACCCTGAGTGTGGGGAGCACTGACTCATAGGCTTACATGTCCTGGATGAAAAAGAATGGCCAAGGAGGAAGGCTCACTACTTCCTGCCTGCCACAAAACTCTCTTCTGCTACGCCCCCCTGCGATGGAGCCAGATCGCAATGGACTGAAGCTTCTTCAGAGCATGAGCCAAAACACACCTTCCCTCTTCTCATTTGTGGGTGTGTGGCATTTTGCCCCAGCAATGATGAAGTGACAAAGACAAGCTGCATCCCCGAAAATCCGTACCGTGTTTGGGAGAGGGCCTGATGTGTCACTTCTACTGGGTGGCTCGGAATCACACTTGGCTCACACACAACTGTCCCAAGTAAGTAGAATGTGTTACAGAGGTTTTGAAAGTTACTTGGAGAACCACTTCAAGGAATTATGCAAAATTTCTCTGGGGTAGGAGTCTGACACTTTTTTTCTTTTTATGTAGTGCTGTTTTTAATTCCTCAGGTGATTCTCATGTGTTGGGGATTATTATTTTAACCTAGAATTCCATCCCAATGGTGAGATATTAGCTGCTTTATTAGGCCAATGAGAAAAACCTTTTGAAAGTATGCAGACTCTGTACCTGCCAAGTTATCCACAGAAGTGATATCTGTTTCTTTTATTGGTAAGTCTGTCTTATTTGACATATTCTAATGAAATGAGGGTAGGTACAATTTTGCAAATGCATGTAAGAAAACATATGAACTTACATGAAATGACTTACAAGTTCTTCAGATTTATAAAAACCTGGTAAGATAGTGTGCTCACAAGTACCAAAAGCTCTCATGGCTGAACCCAAAAACTCTTATGGCTGAACAAGAGTAAAGAGTTCAGACCACTGCCGTGTCCCCAGATATAACACAAAGATTGGGGAAGATTCTGGATCACAAAGATAACCTTTAATTTCAGAAAGCACAAATTCTGCTTACAGTTAAATCCAAAATGAGTAAAATTCTAACTGTGAAAACCAGAAATGTCCCATCTACCAGTGACTCAGAGGGCTTTATTGGCACATCCTTAAGGCACAGTTCATGTTAAACAACAACAGAGAACCATCAGTTAAAAAGTTTTGAAAACTGCCCAGTAGAGAAGAATCTATTTAGGTAATGCAACCTGTAGGCTGGACAGGAAAAATGTGGTCCCAGTGAGGCCAGATCATATGGGCTCATCTCAGAGCAGTTTCACAAAGAAACACTGGACACCTCCATTCCACTGAAGGCCAGCAAGGGCTAGCCTGTCCCTCATCACCCTTCTCGGCCCCAGGACACAGGCCTAAGACCTATACTGACCAGTGGACTGCATTTTGTACTTAACATTGATAAATCTAGGATGAGAGACTAAGGAAGAACTACCCAATGGTTACAAGTGTCCAGCCAGTTCCACATGATTTTCTAGCCTGGTTCTTCAGGATTTGCAACAGTTCTGAAAGCTACCTGTTACCTTTTATGTAAGTATTTTTGTGGCTAGATTTGCCACAGTGGTAGTCAAGGGGCTAGTGGCTGTATTTTTCTAGGGTTCCTATCCTTGAGGTACTGTAAAACAGGAGCTACTGGTGGTCAGCATGGAGAGAGCCTTTCTGTAGGAGGCAGACTTTCTGGTACCTTTTGGTAATCCCTTTATTGTGAGCACAGGTTGGATTCGCTTCTAACTAACAAAATATGGCATTCTAGGATTATAGCTCAGCCTCACCAGCAAGCTCTTCTCTGAAGGAAGCTGCCATATTGTGAGCTCCCCTAGGAAAAGATTCAGGGGAAGGAAATGGACAGCAGACTCTAGCTGACAACCAGCAGCAAGGCTCTTCACCAAACAACCTACAAGGAAATGGATTCTTCCAACAGGAATTAACTGGGAGCAGACCCTCCCCTAGCCTCGCCTTCAGCTACACTTCAGGAGTGACCGGCACTTTTGGGAGAGAACCTGAAGTCTACAGAGAAGCCACGCCCGGACTCCTGACCTGTGGAAACTGAGATGATAAAGGTATATGGCTTTAAGCCACCAGGTTGGATAGAACCTGTTACGAGGCAATAGAGAACACAGAAACCAAAACAAGTTGAGGAGGCAGGGGGAGCACAGCCAGGAGGCTGAAACAGAATCCCGACAAGCCCTGTTTGAAGGCCTGAATCTCACCCTATCTGAAGTCCCTCATAGGCACCACAGGAAAGGTTAATTATGTAGTCTCCCTTAATGCAATTTTATAGGTCTCTTTAAGTTGAAACCAAGGAATCCTAGCAAAGTAACAAGAGGTTAACAGAAGCATTATGCAACCCTCAAGCTTCAGAGCCTCCAAAGGAGTTCTGCTATATACTATACCTCAGTGCTGGTAGAAACCAGGAGGACAGGTGGAGCAGGGGTCTTCATAATTATGACAAGTCCAAAACAGGGCCAGCACAGCCAGGCGTGGTGGCACACGCCTATAATCCCAGCACTTGGGAGGCTGAAGCAGGAGGATCAGTGAGAGCTCAAGACCAGCCACAGCCACAAAAGTGAGCTCGAGGCCAGCCTGAACCGCACAGGGAGACCCTGTCTCAAAAAGACAAAAACGAACAAACAAAAAAACAAAAACAGGGCCGGCAAGATGGCTCAATGGTCTAAAGCACCTGCTTAGGAAAGCTTAGGCAACTGCAGGAACCGCGGTTTGATCCCCAGCACCACATGCTGCACTATAATGTATATGGCGCATATAATATATTTACCACATTGCAGAAATAGTGACCTTGATGTTTGAGTGAAACCACTAATTTCCAGCATTTATCCCCCCTTTTATTACTTTATTAGATGTAGTTTCAGTCCTCAGGTATGAGAGATAATAAAAATAACATAAAAATTCAGAGAAAAAGACAAAGGAATCTTATATAATATTTGACAGGTGTTTAACAAAATGAGTCACAATCTAGCATCTTTAAAAACTCCAACACTGATTTTAAGTATTCATTTATTATCTCTTTAAAACTCCACAGAGACTTTATTCAGTAAGTTATTAACAAGTACTTCCAAGGGAGGTTATGTTACTGCCAATGGTCCAGAAGACTCTGATATTCTCTCACTGCTTCAAGTTTTTTCAGCCATGCTACTACTTGTACCCAAACAAGACAACTCAGGGAGCAGTGGTAACTGCCTTTCTACCAGCCCAAGGTGGACTTGGGCATCGCCTGTGTTATCTTTCTAATCTTCCCAACCAGCCTAGGAGACGCAAAATGAGGAACGTTAGATTTAAAAGGAAGTAGCTTTTGTCAATGTCAGCCATCTGGATGAGTCACAGCCTTTGCTTGACCAATTTGTTCTCTGTAAAGGCCTGAGAGAATGTTCTCTCCAGGTGACTCTCCTCAGGCACACTATACATTGTCGATCCCTTTCCTCTGTGGCCCCATAATCTCCTTGAACAGAAAATTTAGGACACAACTGAGTTATAGGATGTTACAGTGCAAGTTCTAATACTTTTACTAATAGTGTTTAGAAAAGTTATCATGTCTACATCTTATATTCTGAACAACTACCATGAAGACAACAATATGCATTGTAAAAAAAAAAAAAAAAAAGCTACACTGTGTCAAAATGGAAATGTAAGTATGTCATAAAAATGCCATCATAATTGCCATGATACAATATTATGTATGGCTTTGATTTTAAATTTTTTGTGCACAATTACATAACTGTTGTCTGTCAATATCCTAAAAATAAAAATTAAAAACTAAAAGGAAGTAACTGTGCGGAGGGCCCACCCTCTGGAGGCAGGGAGCTAACAGGAAGCAGGGGAGGCACTCAATGATGAAGGAAGAGAATCTGGCAAACCGGCCCAGCGCTCCCCAGAAGGTATACCTTCTTCTAGCCTTTGCCCCACTTCTGGTCCGGGAAAGTACAATTAGGGTTTATAATCTGCAATCAAGAACGTGACAAAGACCACTAGTAGGACTAGAGGTTATATAATCATTCATGCAATGCAAGTTAACAAAAGATAATAATGTTTAGACACATAGAACACTTCTAAGACATAGTTCATTCTAATTTCTCATTAGCATTCTTCAACAGCTTTTTCTTTAAAAAAAAAAAAAAAAATCCATCCCTTCATTAAGTTTCGTGGCCCTCGTCTTTTATTGTTGACTCTTCACTAAACCTCAAAAAAAAAAAAAAAAAAAAAATCCATTAAAATTGACATTTAAAAGTCTGTGATATCCACATTTAAAAACAAAAACTTCTGAGAAAGACTTCAGAATGATAGCAGCCACTCAAAGGAACTTCTCACCAACCGGTCAATTCTGCCTCAATGTTGCCACATGGCAACAGCTCAGCTGAGTCCTCGCCAATGAGCAAACAGGAGAGCGAGCTCTGCAGCACGTGAACCAAGTAGGACAGTTCTACACACAGTGTGTGCTCAACAGCCTGCGGTCAGCAAGCTCACAATGTGGGCTGGCAGTCCCCTGCAGCACACTCAGAGACCCTGGAGGAGAACTGAGGCACTGTGGATGGGCTTTCAGGGATTCTTAGGGCAAATCTTTAAAATGACTGCCACAATGCGTAAGTCTTTAAATGCGTGTATACAGAGGTGTTTTCAATATTTCCAGGCCTAACTACAATCCCCTCTGTGGCTATGGTTTCAGTCACTGCCCAACTCTTACAAATACACTTCACATCTTCTGTCATTAAAGTCACTTATTTCTTAAGTCAGCCCCTCAGAGATCCACTAACTCCTAAACATGAGTAAAACCATTATTTTACCTGTGAAACAATGACTGAGGAAAATAATATCTAAGAAACAGTAATAATAATAATGATAAGAACATTTCTCTGGAAAAGAAGAAAAAAAGTAATGTTTACTTAATGTTTATTGAAAGTGTTAATGTTTAACTGTTTGATCAATCTTATATACCTATATCTATTAATTTAAACCGATCTGATGATGAAAATACGTAATATAAACATTGCTAAATTTAAATTAAAAAAAAAAAGAACATTTCTCTGGAAAACTAGTCCTTTATGGCCCTTTGGTGGGAGGAAGAAAGGTACACAGTATTATGCATTCCACTAGGCCTTTTCACACGCACACACACACACACACACACACACACTCACTCTCTCTCTCTCTCTCTCACACACACACACACATGAATAAAATAAGTTTCCTTTTGTTACACCTTTAAAAAAAGAATCTGAGGACAGGAAGAAAAGAAAAAAGATGAGAATCATGAATAATGAGTTAATGAGAAAGGGGCTAAGACTTGTAATGATCTCTACTCCTTACTTCTGCAGCCCCAGGACGGTGCTCTTGAAGGAGGAGGGGACTTTCAACACTTCTCCAACGCTGCTCCCCAGGAAGCATCTGCACGGTCAAGCGTGGACAATCCTGACTCTTGCTCAAAGGGAGCTGTCTCCCATGGTCTCTGTGCTCACTTCTGATTCCGCAGCACACAAGAGGGAGGGAAAGGGAAGGGAAGCCACAAGGTCAGCCACCAGGTGAGGCCAGGCAGACCAACAAGGGGCCCCCTTATCACCATCAGGACACCAGGGCGTCTTGCCAAGATGACTGCTCGGCAACCCATGAGTGGGAAAATGCCAAAACAACGTAGGAAGCAGCAGCTCCCCATCAACATTGCACAGGTTATTGGTGAAAACATGGATCAGAGACCTTCATTTTTAATTCATAGCTTCTACTTATACATTCAATACAAAACAGCCCTGCGAGTTTATAAAGTCATTTTTCTAGAGCCTTCACAGAGTCCTGAATTATTTAAAACTCATTTGAGAAACACACACACCTGACAGTTTTTAAAATACTATTTGACAATAGCTTTTCAACATCTATAAAAATGTGTGATGCAGTAGCAGATTCCGTGCACGCCGTCTTTCACTAGCAAGTCCTAAGGTATTTTTACCCACTGGCACATTGCACTTCACAAACTGCTAAAGCAAAAGAGGAAAAAAGTTTGCCCTCTGTTCAGAGTTCAAATTACTTGGCATCTATCCCACGGGAAATCTATCCTCTCCTCTAATGAAGATTAACTGGTTTCTTAAATTTTATAACGACTGTAATACTTCAGAATCCTCCTGATTTACAGGATCATAACTCTACAAACTGACATAATGGAGTGTTCTCTGACTACAAACTCATCAAATAAAATCTACCAACTTCAAATGAAACTGAACTGCTCACAAGCACAGTAGTATCATGAAGTTTCCACCAGGCATTTTTAAAATTTTATTTAATTAATTAATTTTTAATGAATTTAAGACAGGGTCTATAGGGTGTACAGAGTCCCACTACATAGATGTGACTTACAGTGATCCTTTTGCTTTTAGGCTTTCAAGCACTGGGCTTACAGGCATATGCCAGAACACCCAGTGTCACTCACCGTCTCAAAGAGCCCCGAGGGTGGGGCTGGCACTACATGCTGGGGATTGCACCCTGGCCACTGTTTGACTTGAGCATAGGCCCGGAAACTCTGTGTGTGTGTGTGGGGGGGGGGGTACTGGAGTTTGAACTCACAACCTTGCACTTGCCAGGCAGGCACTTGTGCCACAGAGCTATCTCCACAGCCCTGACCCTGGCCACTGTGCTCTGCTAAAGCAGGTGCTTTAGTCTGCTGAGCGGTCTGGCCAGCCCTCCACCAGGTAGTTTTAATTATATTAGTCTAAAAATTCAAGTCGACACTAAATATTCTTTTTTTTTTTTTTTGTCTTTTTGAGACAAGGTCTCGCTATGCAGTTGAGGCTGGCCTTGAGCTCACTTTTGTAGCCCAGGCTGGTCTCGAACTCGCACCAATCCTCCTGCCTCAGCCTCCCGAGTGCTGGGATTACAGGCGTGAGCCACCACGCCCGGCAACACTAAGTATTCTAAAAGCAATCTTAAAACAGAAAAAAAGTACAACCTCTTAAAGTATATATTATTCTAAAAGTGAATCTTGCCTCCTTCATATCTCTGGCTGTATTTCCTATTTTCAATCTACTTTTTAAAGTTTTCTTTGCTACGTTCTCATTCAAACTTGCCACAGGTCTGTCTACTTGATTTATCTTTTTAAAGATATAACTCTTCACTTTTCAATTCTAACATGTCTTTCCCTTCACATTTATTAAATGTCCTTTGCTCCTGATCAAGTCCCACTTCCTCTAATATTTATGCACTCCTTTATAAGCTTCTTAAAGGTTCAACTTTAGTGGTTTTTTTTTTTTAAACATTTTTGTTATTTATTAAAGAGAACTTAAGAATCTACCATGGTTAAAGGTTTGACACACCATGTTCTATTTCTAAAGTCTTTTAAAAATACTTTCTTTCGAATCATGAAGTTAGTACAATTTCCAAGCAATTATGACTTTTGTCCATATTTAGTATTTTAAGTTATTAATACCTTATAAGCACAGAATATGCCTCATAAAATATGTCTATTTTTAGAGGTGGAGGAGTCGCCTTTGACACCTCATCTTGCAATCTTATATACACTGTGCGAACAAGGATGAGCCCAGGGTCAGGCGCTATCTCCCAACGTCTCAGCTTATTGAGAAGTATTTTCAAGTTTTCTAAATGCTCGGTTTTCCATTTCTTGTTTAAATTCCAGACTGCTTCCAGCTCTGCCTTCCCAGACAACCTTGACTCTGTTGTCCTTCTTTCATAGCTACTCTAGACTTCCATTCCTGGATGGTTAATTCAGCTACTTACACTTCACCTTTTATCCCTGGCTGGGCCAGCCCATCCAAGCTGTCGCTGTACTGAAGTAACACCATCTGAGAGTTTACTGTGTACCAACCATGACTTTAGGCACTGGTGATCAGGAAAAGACATGCATAGAGAGTTATGATCTTTGGTAACTTGATTTTTTCCTCTACATATATGTAAATTCACTCTGAAGAATTTAGAGGAAGAAACAAAAACTTAAAGAAAAATAATAATAGTAGTAACTCTGTAGTCTTGAATTAATTCTACCAATATTTTCATATGTTTTTCAGAAGCTCTATTCTGTATGACAATTTTACTTTGCAAAATAATTGAAGCCACGTTATATGTAATATTTAGCATTATTTTATCATGAATATTTTTCAATTTTATTATAATATCTAACAAGTTAATTTAAGGACTGCATAATATCCTATGACATCATGAATTCATAAAGTATTTAATATCAAATATTTCAGTAGTTTCCCAATGGGCAATAGTTCATGACAATAAAAAGCAACTGATCCAATCTTTCCTGGAATTTATGTTTATAATTTGCATAGCTTTCTAGTAAGGTAGTTACTGAGCCAAAGTGTATTTACACTTCTTACAGAACTGACACTCATTATTCGAATATTTTTCAGAATGTCCTAACATATAGTTCCAGCAGAAGTTACGGAACTTTCTCCAACACTCAACAATAGCAGGGTTTTTTAAATCTTGTTATTTCAATGTACAAAATAAATGGTATTTTTATTTAATGAATACTTAACTAATAAATATTTTTATGCTATACAAGCATTGGTGTTGACTTCTGTGAACTATTCACTTGCTGATGTGCCTGCTTATTTTTCTTTCATCTAATACTGTTTATTTGGACCTGAAAACAGAACCAACTTCCCTTTTACGTTTTTTGTAGATCTTGCTTACTATATTTTCTTTACTTTTTTTTTTTGTCTTTTTGAGACAGGGTCTTGCTATGCAGTTCAGGCTGGTCTTGAGCTCACTTTTGTAGCTCAGGCTAGTCTCGATCTCGCACCAATCCTCCTGCCTCAGCCTCCCGAGTGTTTTTTTTTTTTTTTTTTTTGTATATTTTCTAAACATGTGAATTCCATGATAAACCTGTAACTTTTGTTTTTCCTGAATTGTTAAAATTCTTTAAGTACTATTTAAGTAATTCTTACTTTTCCTACCGATTTTTGAGGTTATTTTTATCATACATGTGGCCCATATTTTCCTAAAGAGATGTGTGTGTCAGAATCAAGGAGCTATGGTAACATAAATTACAGAAGTGACATATATTGCTAGAAATAAAACTTGTTATTTATTTGACCTGTGGGTAATGAATGACTACAAAATTAAAATGCTCTCCTCTTGAATTCAGAAGGGAACAATGTCCATTTAAAGAGAAATAAATTAGAATCAAATTATTTTATCTCTCATATAAGCCAATGAGAATTCAACTTAAAATGGAAGAACCATTTATGCAGTTTGCAGCCTGTTCTCAGCTGGCTATCACGGAATAATTGGTGTACTAATGATTTCAATTCATAGCACTGAGTGTCTTCATTTTGCATAATTTGTACCAAACCTGAATATAAATGGAAAAGTCTTCTTGCCTACATAACTCTATGACTTTTAAGTAAAATCCACTTAATAGTGCAGAAGAGAAAGGGAAAATTAGCAAATATAAAGAACTCTCTATTTTAAAACACTCCCTTTTATACTAAAATAATAAGAATTAAGAAAATATATCAGAATACTCTAGCTAAGCACAGCTTAGGTAGGTGTTATCCTCCACACATGATTATATCACAGCATGCTGGCTAATTAGCTTCCACTAGGGTAGTGAATCTTATTCCAGAGCACTGTGTTCAACTGGAAAACAGCTGCTTCCTGGATGCACCTATGCTCCACTGTGGTATTCTGAGCTGGCAACTGGGTAACACAGGCCCTAAACACCATCTGACTCATTTATAGACGGCAGGAGTCTTCCACAGCTCTCATGATCAGGTTGATGTGAAATCTCCTCCTGTATACATTTCCACTTCTGTTCATGATCTGTGTATTTTTATATGGAACCATAGCAGGTCTGTTTATTACAGAAGACAGTATGTATTTGTGAACCTAAATTAAAGTCTGGTTAGAAATCATGTTATTTCAGTAACTAACATTGTTTCTAAATCATGTACAGGCAAATGACAATTATAATGTTCATGCACAATTGAATTTGGTATTTTGTAACTTCTCTGTAAAAATAAACTGTCACTCTGAAGAGACACTGCTACAGACCGCTGGTTCCTCCCCACACTGAAACTGTGCTGAAGCCCTAACACCCAATAAGAAGGATGGGAATGAGGCCTGTGCTAGCCAGTTAGGTTAGGTGAGGTCAGAGCAAAGGCTGGACCTTCGGGATGTGATGTGTGCACTCCTCAGAACTGACACCAAGCAGTGGTTCCCGACTTCACTGCCAGCTATTTGAAAGGCTGAGGCAAGAGGATCACAAGACCAAGGCTAGCTTGGGCAACTCAGCAAGAACTTGCCTCAAAATACAGTAGGGACAGGACAGGTTATACAGCTCAGGTTGTTCAAACATACGTGAAGTCCTGGGTTGGATCTTCAGAACTGTAAAACAACAATACACCTTGATGCTAGAGAGAATATGTGTCTCTGCCTCTCTCTCTTTCATCAGGAGGACACAGTGTGAAGACAGCCAGGAAGTGATGTCTTGCTAAGAACTAATGCAGAACCATGAAGAACGAGAAACAAATCTCTGTTGTGTAAGCTATAAAATGTATGGCATTTGTAATGGCAGTCTGAGCTTAAATGGAACAAAGGACTCTAAGAGCAAATGTTAGGGGGCATCCTGGGTGGAATCTGGAAACAGGAAAAGGACATTAGATAGGAACTTGGGAGTGCTGAGTAAAGCATGGACTTCAGTTCATGGTTCCTTAATCGTAACAAACATAATATACTAAGATGTTAATAGGTGAAATAGGAATTCTCTGTACAGCTTTTCAATTTTTTCTATTAATCGAAGACTATCTAAAAGAGAATTTATTTAAATTATATGAATAAAGAATGTCTACATCTTTAATCTTTTCCCCCAAACAAATTAGTGTATCATTTCTATTTTTTTTTTTTTTTAAGGGAAAGGTCTGCAGGGTGTTCAGGGTCTCACTACTAGATTGGACGTGTAGTGATCTGCCTGTTTACAGCCTCCCAAGAGCTGGGATTATAGATGCACATACTATGCCCAGTCTCAATTGCCAGCTCAGTGTGCCCTGGGGAGACATATGGCATAGCAGGCCCGGGGCTTGAACCCCTGGACCCTGAGCCTACTTCTAAGTGCCTTAATCTGTTGAGCTATTTGGCAGCCACTAGCATATCATTTCTTTATTCTCCACATAAAATAGTCTGTTCTTAGTTTTGGTTTAAAATATATCTTATCCATTAACATTAGAAAAAGAGAAATTCTTCATTTGTACTTGTAAAATCTAAAACTGTACAAGTAAGGCCTCTCAGTATACACATAAGCTAACTGAGAGAACCACTTGGCTGCTATGACCAACATAACCCTGAACAATCACTTCTTAAAAATACTGAGAGGGTGCAAACAGATAAACCACAGACAAGGAAATATAACCAATTAATAAGAGAAACAAACAAACAAAAATGTCCCATTTCAAGGGCAAGAGAGTTGTTTTTAAAAACTCAGTAATAGTCTTTTTTTTATAATGTATCAAGCTTTTAAAAATTTAAAGAGAATATTTAAGCTGATAAAGAAGCAAAAATCTCAACTATGAGCTAGAACAAACTTATGGAGTACAAGGTGCTGATATGTACAAAGAAAGGGCCATGAAAATAGTTTAAACTCTTTAACTTTTTTGGGGAACCTACTCCAAAAAGTATTTGGACTTGAGCGCTAAGACTTTCAAATAACGCTCTGCCATACATTTCACTTGTAATTTGAATGATTTGATGTTAATGTTAGTATGGAAAATCAGCGAGGGAAAATAAACTGAGGAACCATAATAGGATCTTTGTCCAGCATTAAAACGGAGGTTTCTAGAGATTTATGCTTATAACAGGTTAAAAGGAGAAGTGCAGGTGGGCATGGTGGTACACGCCTATAATCTCAGCACTCGTACCCTAGTATCCAGTCTTCCTAAAGGCTGAAGCAGGAAGATTTTCATTTCAAGGCCCACCTGCGCTACAGAGCAAGATCCTGTCTCAAAAAACAAAAAGTAGAAAATATGATTGTATACACAGTAAAGTGAGAGAATAATGATAATTTTTTCTAGGTAGGAGACTATGGGAATTTTTCTTCATTATACATGTTTCTAACATTCCTATAATGAATATACTGTTCAATGAGAAAATGGGAGATAAAATTATTTTAAATTTATATTGTTTTCAGTTTAGTTTTGAAGGAAATTGTTATGCATAATACTTTAGGAAGAATGAAGTGAATTCAGAAGTCAAGTAAAACTAAAACCGTCTTTTCTGGCTCAGAATGGTGGCACACTCCTGTAATCCCAGCACTCAGGAGACCGGAGCAGGAGGATCACTGCAAGTTCAAAGCTGCCCGAGCTACAAAGTGAGTTCAAGGCCAGCCTGAACTGCAGAGTGAAACCCTGGCTCAAAAACGAAACGAAGTCTTTGCTGCTCTTATTGTGCCTTATAAAGCTCTAAATTCTACTACAGTTAGCAATGAGGAGACCATGGGTCCAGCTGTGGAGGACTGGGCGGGGTCTTCTCTCTTCTCTTTACACACTTGCCCTCCAGAGCCAGGGGCACAATTTACACAACCCTTGTCCCTGAGAACTCCAACTGCAGTGACAGAGAAAGTCCCTTGCTTTGAAATTTCTCATTCTTATCTTATGAAATCCAACTGAAGGAAATCCATGTTTTGGATTAAGTACTGCTCTCACCATGAGTCCTGCTCAACTGTAAGTCCTTTCCAGAGGCAGGATGAATGAACTAAATCTTTCATATGACTCAAATAACTTCCCTTTGTGGGAACCTCTACAAAAGAAAGGGTGGAAATATACAAACGAATACCCAAGGAAGGCAGAAAAGAAAATTTCTGCTACTTCATATCTCTGCTCAGGACAACTCTGAAATGTCAACTGAAACTGAAACCTAGTGTTGCAAAACATTTTTCTATGAAGTAAACAGAGGATGTGTATCATTCTTCTATATACATTTATCATCTAAAGTCATTAGAAAAATGAAGGAGTCCCCACAGATACAAGGGCAAAACCCTATCACATATAGCAAATGATGCTTCAGAAATACGCTCTTCCTGAATAAATGTATAAAGCACATACACACACATGGGCATGCACACACACACACACACACACACACACACACACACACACACACACAGAGGCCAATATACTAAAACTGAAAAAAATGACACAGTAAACTAGCATAAATTCTTGATAAACAACTTATGTCATCTTGAGGAAGCCAGACAGCTGCCCTTTCTCCTCTAAATGAAATGCCATATACCCTGCCCAAACCCTGGGATATAAAAAATGCCTTCTGGAGCTCACAAAGGGTGGGGTATTTTTGCTATAGAGGTTTTCTCTCACAAACATGATTAATTCCAAGAACACTGGATGTACATATTTGTTGCTTGTTTATAAAATTCTCAATCTCTACTTTGAACCTATAACCCCCCTTTCTTTTGCTTTACTTTCTACTTAGCTCTTGAGAATGTTTTTACATTTCAAAAAGTACACAGAAATGTTCTACATTTAAAAAGTGTGTTAATATTTATACCCTATTTTCTCCTTCACTCTAGGTAAGTCTTTGTACATTGTCAAAGGGTTTCATTAATAACTTTGTTTATAACTGAACAACTGATACTAGCGTTTCTGGTTTACGTGAAGCCTAAGTCTGTCAGGCCAACCGTGCCATACACAGCCAATGCTCTCGAGAACTGGCACAGCCATTAGTTAGCCCCATGATAACAAGCACATGTGCTAACAGAAGACAGCAGACTGGTAGAAATCTGCAATTACAGCCTGCCCTTCACACTGCCACCAAATCCTGGCAAGTGAACTCTTCCACTGAAAGATACAGCGGACGCTGATTCCACACATGTATTTAACTCAGCTAATCAGCTCACAGCCGCCTGTGAACAGCATCCTCACAATTTCTGTACTGAAAATTCATTTTAGATTTGACCCACCACTCACCATGCATGTACATATAATCAAAACCAAAATTTCTTAAAATAACACTTCTGGTACCTCTAACCTCAATATTTCTGTCTTCTTTCCTGCTCTGTTTGTTTGCTTTGAGAATGCCAACTGTAACCCAAAGGGCCACTTCTCCACAGAACCCACAGTTGAAAGCCATTGCTTTACAGCCTGCCACTTGCCGGTGGTGTCACGCCTGAGCTAGGGCTGGAGCAGTAGCTCTGGGTGAGCTACTCCGCGTCTCTTGCCTTGTGCTCTCCTTTCACTGCTCTTCGTCTCCCAGCTCCCTCAGGCCCCCTCCACTCTTCCCATTCTACCTTTCCGCTTTATGTTGAACTCACTGTTGTGACTGCTACTTCTAGAACAAGTCTCCCCCAGCTAAAGCAGCGTAAGAACACCACTCCCTTATACTGACAATGGCTGCGGGTCCGAAATTGAGAAAGCGCCCCGCGCGGCCATCCTCTGGTCCACACCATGCGCAGCCTCTGCAAGAAAATCAGAGGCTGCAGTGACTCAGTGGCTACATCTAAGGCTATGTTCATGTATGGGGCAATGACAGGTGGGCGTCTGTCTCACAGCATGGTGGAATCAGGGAAGCTGCATTTACACGGTTTCAGGGTTACGCACTCCAGCTCACAAGGTAAGAAAAAAATCTTGCCTCAGGAGCAGTGGAACACTTACCATGAGTTAACCTGGTTACAAAATACCACAATCACCTAAATGAAGGGCAAATGAATTGGCCTTCACCTCCTGATGTCCTATATGAGCAAAACATCCTTTTAAAATCTGAGAGCAATGGGTTTTAACATTACAGCACACAGAAATGGCTCAGTCATACGGTTTCAGGTTGTACAGTGGAAAAAACCTTCAAGAAACCACCACCAGCGCTTGGATGTTAGAGATGAGCATCATCTGTACTCCTCTGAAATGCTGGGGCCAAGGAGAGCTCAGCAGCTTAAGCGCCTTCTGAAATGCTATTAAACACTCTCCTCGGCCTTTCCCCATACATTCTGAAGTGAAGGCAAACAAAATGGCGTTTCTCAACAAATTAACAGAGGCAAATTCAGGAATCAACTGTTTTGTCTTTTTCTAAGGCATCCAGTAAAGAACTCTGCAATGGGGCTGGGGAAATAGCTCAGGGTCCTAAGTGCCTGCTTGGCAAGTTCAAGGTCCTGAGTCTGATTCCTGGTTCTGGAAAAAAAAAACAAGAGGAGCTCTGTAAAACTTTTTTTTTTTTGAGAAACTATATAGTTTTGAAAACTAACACCTTCCTCTGTCTATGTCTTGATTTTTTATAGTTTCAGTTAGCTGTCAAGCAGCAAAAGTATTAGAAATTTAATTTTCCTTCTTCAAAATTTCATGCATAGAAAATATGTTAACAAATGTCAACAACCTTAACATATAAAATCTTCTTTCGTTAAATCAAGAACTTCTGCCTTTACTCTGGGGCATATCTGAATTTCTAGCTTGAGTACTAGAGGAAAGGCATTGTTATTTTTAACACATTTTTAATAAATGATGTTATGAATATAAATGAATTATAATGAATTGTTTAATTACCAGATTTTTGTTTTGTTTTATGTATTTAGTATAGGGTCTCACTACACAGCTCAGATTCATAGTGATCCCGTTTTCAGCCTCCCCAGCACTGGGATTACTGGTCTTGGTGGTCTAGGGGCAGGGCAAGCACAGCATGTAGTGCTGGCTATCAATCCACCTCAGTTTAAGATAAAATTTGGTAGATACAATCCCCATAAGGCACAATTCTTTTGGTGTACTCAGAAATTTTCAAGACTCTACAGCTGGAAGACCTGATTCCTGATGCTTAGATATTAGTTCTCCTCTTCCTACAACAGCTGGTATTTAAGCAGCTTAATTGTAAAGTATTTAAATACATTTTAGATGCCAGTATTTGAAGTTCGTAAGTGGTAGAAATGATTCCTCCTTCATGAAGTCGGTAAAAGGATATGAGATAATAGAGGGCCTACAATGGTTCTTGGCATGGAGCAAGTTTCCAACACCTGAGAGTTATTTCCGTCCTCTTCCACAGACCAGTTCTCTCCATGTCCTCTCTGCGCTGCACTAGGCTAGACTCACTCTAGTCTTCAGTTCCTCCTCCAGCCCATGCCAGCAGGTTAACCAGACAACAAACCCCAGTACCTGTCACCTTTACACTGTTCTTGGCTTGCTCTCCCAAACCACAGATTAGTTCATAGTTTTCCCTCCCTAGAAACATAACTATACATTCACTCTGACCAAACATCAACCCACCATTGAAAATCTGTAACTCTGCTTCATCTTAAACTGGTGTTTATAAAAGGTAGCTTGAGGAACGCCTGTCCTATGGATGACTTCGGGACAGTGACCAGGCAAAGGCTGCTCAAGACAAATAAAGGTGGGAAACTAATTAGCCTAATCTTTGTCCTGTATTATTTCTTAGAACCTTTAACATTCTCGTGTGTACTATGTCCTTGTGGAAACACAAAACACTACAATTCTGGCAGTGCCGTGGGAAGCCAAGAACAGTGTTAGGGACATAGGTATGGGTGTCATGTGTCTAGTTTCTCTATCTACCTGGTGTCCTGTCCCAAGGAACACCCCAAGAAAGGAACCAGGGGGTATGTTTAGAGGAACAATACCAGCTTTACCGCCCTGGATGTACAACAGGTTTATTGCTATTTCATAAACTTGCTGTGCTTCTTGATACACTGTAAAGAGTCATCTATCTCATCACCTTGGAATGGGAAAATTATGTTAAATTACTGGAGTGAGTCCAAAACACAACCATAGCTGTCTTTGTAAGAAAGATGCAAAGGAATGTCTCACACAGCAAGAAGCAGATAAGGCAATAACATGACTTTTTTGGGGGTTTTTTTTTGTAAAGAATAAGCATTTATTTATTTTTTTTTCCTTGTTTCAGAACTTTTGTTTGGCCGGACGTGGTGGCTCACGCCTGTAATCCCAGCACTTGGGAGGCTGAGGCAGGAGGATCGTTGTGAGTTCAAGACCAGCCTGGGCTACAAAAGTGAGCTCAAAGCCAGCCTGAGCTGCACAGTGAGACCCTGTCTCAAAAAAAAAAAAAGATATAGAACTTTTGTTTGCTTGTTTGTTTATTTGTTTGTTTATTTATTTACTTATTTATTTATTTGTACGGCCGGCACAGCATGTGGTGCCGGGGATCAAATCGCGGTCCCTGCAGCTGCCCAAGCTTTCCTAAGCAGGCGCTTCAGACCACTGAGCCAACCTGCCGGGCCCAATAACATGACTTTGGAGACACCGACTGGACTGACATAGCCACAAACCAGAGTGCCAGCAATCAACACAAGAGACAAGGAACAGTTCCCTCGAGCCTCTCATGGAAACAGCACCCTGCCAACACTATTTTAGCCCAGTCATTCTGATTTCAGACCTTCTGTATCTGTGAAGGGAAAAAAAAATTGCTATTTTAAGCCACCAACTTGTATCAATTTATCACACAAAAAAGTTAACGCAGATGCATTCTATTTACTATCTCCAGTATGATTTCCTGAGGCTCTAGAACAATCTCAGTGTTCATCAGATTATCAGTGAACACCTTAAACTTGCAACCAAGTAATACCTCCCTGACCCCAATGGCACTCTCTTCCGCCACTCCTCAGTTTCATCCCATCACAGATATGTGGTCAATAAAGCAAAGGCCATTACCCTCTCCTATGCCTACCCAGTCTTAGTCTCATGGCTCTGTCTTAGTCCCTCCATGGCTCCAGCATGCAAACTCATTCAGCGTCCGTCTTCACTTTCCCCACAGCCAAATGGCAACAACCTTCTCGACAAGACCTCGCAAGGATTGCTCACACGCTTATAAAGCATCAGACCCCTCACTTTCACAGGTTTCTTTAGTCGTGGAGCTTTCCTGAGGGATGTGTTCACAGACTCATACCCTTCTTTAAAACTTGGGAAGGTGAGGTGTCTTAACCACAATCAACTGAAACCGCTGTCTCTTTCCACTGCAACTTCCGCTTTTTACTTCCATGTCAGGTGGCAAACCCAGCAGCCACATTTCTGAGATTCAGTTAAAGGGAAGCAGGCTAAGGATCTATCTAGTTTGGGTTCCGTGGTGTATGTTGGTGCGGTCTGCGGACATTTCCGTGCAGAGTTAAGTCATTACTAATCACTGCAGTGCAGAAACGGCTTGCACAAGTACTATCAATACCCACTGCACAGTCCAGCTGACGGGAGGCACGAGAGCAGCAGCTAAGTGGCGCATTCACACGTTGTAAGCAGAGGACTCGATTCTGTTTAATATTTACTCAAAACAGAAATTAAACAGATGTCTAATAGGAACAGAGTTCGTAATGTAACATATATAACTGTAAATATCTCACTTTCCTTTCTTTTCTGAGAATTATGCACGATAAACTTCGGACATCTAACTCTCAAGCAAAACTTTCCAATCACGTTAGAGGCTATGAATCTTAAGCACATTAGGAAAACATTTAACTTACTTGCTGGTGGAGCACAAAGTACTGACATCAGTGCAGAGAACATGAATCTCACATGTCACTACAGGTCACGGACAATGTTCAAATAAATTCAAAACACATTTGATATTGGTCAAAACATAGAAAGTCTGAAAAGCCCTTTGATTTTAGTGTATGTGAAAGTATGTTAGCAGGGGCTTTCCAAACTTTGATAATTCTAAAAATTGACAGAATGCATTATCAAAGATTTGCTAGACTCGCAACAATAAAAAACTCATTTTGAACTGCAAGGATTTTCTCTTTATGGAAATGCTATTCACACACTATTTTCACAGGAAGACTCGGAAGAGCTCAGCCCAGTAACCTGTGGCGGGGTAGACACTGCAGGTGTCAGAGAGCCACTGTTATGGAAACTTTTAGGAGATGAAAAGTGCTTGTAATAGCTCCCAAAATTTTGTAAGTTTTATAATTTCCTCCTCCATTTAAAATTTTTATCTCTGCCTCATTTTGTACTTTTGCTTGAAAAGAAGCCACAGAGTAAAATAAGTTTGAAGTCCACAAAACTAAGCTATCTCTGATAAATACTCATCTCCCTCAATTCGTTGCCTTTGAGTCTCCACCCACCAACTCTGGATTAACCTCAAGTAATAATTATAGAAAAGAGACAAAACAGGAAGTCATGCTTCACAAATCCCCTTGAAACAACTGAGAAGAATCATCACTGATACATACTTATTCTATAAGGCAAAAAATTAGGTCCAAAGATCACCTCACAGACTTCTTGGGACTGACCCTGATAACAGAACTACTTTACATTAATCCCTATAAGAGAAGAATCTGGCCCATATGTCCTTCATAACGTAATGTAATATAATATGGAGTACACGTCAACATCTCTATCGAGTATCCTTGCCAAAACCAATCGAATTTAAACCTACTCAACTCTTTAGACCTGACTTGTGGGCTTCCAAAAACACAGGGGTAAAAAGGACAAACTAGCCCTCAGAGAAACAAGCAGAAAATGCGAGAATGTGACACATTCTATACAAAGAAACAAGAGATCTGGTCTTTTCAATGTTAGTGTCACTGAAAAACAAGGTAGGGAGGGTGTCCTAGAGTAAATGGGAATAAGAAATATGAAAGACAAGGCTACCAAGATAGCTCAGTGGACTCAGCACCTTCTTAGGCAAGCACAAGTACAAGGGTTGATCTCTGGTACCACATGCCGAGCTGGACGTGCCCCCAGGCACACTGAGCGGGTCACTGAGACTAGGCTTGGTTGCGCACACCCATAATCCTAGCACTGGGGAGGCTGAAAACAGGAGAATCACTATGAGTCCAAGATGCACAATGAGACCCTGTACCAAATACACTAAAAAAAACATCAAATGCTGTATGTGGACTTTAGATGTTGGTCCTCTTTTACTCTAAAACATTGTAAGACCATGAACGAGAAGGAAATACAAATATGGACACTAGACAGCATCAGGAAATTACTGTTAACTTGCTTTAGTATGATAATAGCTGACTTAATTTTATAAAATATAATTTTAGGAGATGAATGTCAACATTTTCAGTGGTAAAATAAGGATATTTGCAACTCATTTTTAAAGGGCTTAGCAAATTTTACATTTGATTTTTTTATAATAAAAAATGATTAACAAGGAAAAGAGCATAACTTGGTTTTGTTCTCTCTTTTTTTTTTTTTTTTTGTTTTGTTTTGCTTTTTTGTCTTTTTGAGACAGGGTCTCACTGTGCAGTTCAGGCTGGCCTTGAGCTCACTTCTGTAGCCCAGGCTGGTCTCAAACTCGCACTGATCCTCCTGCCTCAGCCTCGTGCGCCACCACGCCCGGCTAGGTTTTGTTCTCTTTTGCTTAATCTAACCAAGAAATTTTCTATAGGGTCAAAGTAATTATTCTTGTCAAACATTAGCAATGAAATAATATCCTAAGCCAAGGGGTCAGTGTTTTCAGAACTGAAATACTATTTCAAATAATCACTCAAGGGCCAAATACAGGCATGCTTCACTTAATTAGTGTTTGCTAGTGGCTTGGAGCATTTTTAGACTGCTGTCACTCAGAAAAATCACACAGGAAGCAAAGGAGTGTGGAGGAGAACTGAAGCAAACAAAATGAAGTAATGAGTACAACAAGTGACAAATTTCATTCATCTTAGAACGAAATTAGGCATGTTTCCTGTCAGGGACACTGTCTATTTTCTAGTCATTTCTTTAAAAATTGAAAGGATTAAGTTTTTTTTTTCATTTAAAAGGCACTTTTCTATGTGTTACATCTTTGGCACCTTAACACTGACTACTAAACAGGGAAGCTAAGTGATATTCCCATTTTATAGGAAAATGAGGTTCAAAAACAGACTATGATTTGCCTAAGCTGCCACAGATAGTGAGCCCTGGTCGCTCTCACAGCTGGCCACTGTGGTCTCACATGAGCATGCAGTGACTGACTTCCTCTGAGTGACAATCATGTCCCCGAGCTTCAGTTTTCTGCCTAGATGGCCTAAGCTTCAATGGAACGATTTAACAAGTTCATAATATGAGCTAGGAGATAAAGCCTGGCCTCAGAACCACCTTCTAGCCATTCACAGGATGCTAGGGGTGGAGATGGTGTCAGAGGTAAGAAGGGACAAAGGCCTATCCTAGAAGAAGGTGCCCTCCTCCAGGAGCTGGCATACCTCCTTCCTGGCCCTCAGGGGCCCTCCTGGAGCAGGGGCTCCTTCAGACCACAATGGGCCTTCGGACATGAAGGAAACTGAAAGGACAGATGCCAGAGTAGGACACACAGGGACTGTGCAAAGCAAAAGCACCACACAATGAAATGAGAGTGACTGCTTCACTCTCAAGTGGCCAGGTCCACACCCCAAGGTCCAGTGCTGCTTGCTTGGAGGGGCTTTCCTTCACACAACTCTCTAACTGGGGGAAATTACCAATTCCATGGCTTTCATGGAACACAGAGATCCACCGAATGTTTACTTTGGCACATTTTTTTTTTTTTTTCTCCTAAAAGGCACCCCTATATAGTTCCAGAAGAAAAGCAAGCTTTGTTCTAAAGATTTACAGTGTTTCCCCAATGAAAATTCTAATTGACAACCACCAGGAGAATAACAATACAACACTATGAGAGACCTAGTTTTCCCCTTGCTGCTAAGATCCATCTCAAAGAAGCACTCACTTTTAAGGTTCCCTGGACCACTGTTTTTAGCTCATTCTTTATTTGGACACATACATAAACAGGTGCTTGGATACTAGAACTTTACCATTCAAAGCAGTCAAATCTTAAAAAAAAAAAAAAAAAAAGAATCAAAAGATGTATTCTTTTAAACTTCAAAGACAGGAAATTTCACTTCATTCCCAGGCTCAAAATATGAGGTACCTCCACAGAGAATAAGCATATTATACAAAAATGTAACCATGCCTTTCCATGGAAAGAGACAGCTCTTTAAAAAAAAAAAAAAAGCATGATGAGATCTTCAGAAATAGTTGCATGAGAATATTAAAGACACTGTTATTCAGTTATTCAGTGGACTCATTACAGGATAAAAGTTCAAGTACCAGAGGGAGTGATTTTCATATGAATGTTGGGTGTTGCCAGGCTCATTCAAGAGCCTGTAGTCTATAGAGGGGACCAAGTCACATCAAGCAAGTTAGGGAAGCTGTGAGTGACACGGTATAGAGAAGGCTGTTCAGATAGGAGACAGACATTAATGGACACTTTTTCAAAGAAAACTTTGAAGATTTTGTTAGGCTTTCTTAGCTGAACTGTCAGAAGTAACAATACAATTGTAAATGAGTAGTGCTCAGCGCCACATCACTGCCATTTGTGGACCAGCTGCCAATGCCTGCCCGTGATGGGAAACTAGCATCAAGGAAGGACTCAGGTTACTGGGCTGACACATGCAGCTCAACAAGAATCTTCTCAAATGGTGAACAACACCCAACGCAGCTACACAAATCAAAACCAAAATAAAAAACTCCCATCTCGAGGAGAAAAACAAAAAATCCCTACTTCTTTCGGAACCTTCTTGAAATCTCACCCATCTCCACCCACACTCATAACAAACAAACAAAGCATGTGTTTCTAATTAGGTAACACAGATTAAGTGAAGTAAAGCTACAGGAAAAGGTGGGGGAATTCATCTTTTTGCTAAACAGAAAACAAAGAAAAGAACCAGGCCAGGAGCCAGGAGGTCTCCATCGCGACTCGCCTCAGGGATCCCACGAGCCAGGCATGAGCCTCTGACTTCCGAATCTCCACGTCCTCCTCTGCACAGGGAAGTGCTCACCTCCAGCCCAAGCTGAAGCTTAGTGCTCAGACCCCTCTGGTCTCACAGAGGTGCCCTGGAGGGAACAGCACAGGGAAGTAAAGGCAAAAGGGGACCACGCCCCATTCTTCCTCTCAACCCAAAACTATTCAGAGCTGATCCAAAAGAGTTCTGTTATCAAGATAATTCAAAAGCTAAAATGTCTTAAAGGTATTAGACCAACACACTTTCTGAGTAAAAAAAAAAAATCTCTGGGTGATTTCTATGAGGCTTATTACTGTATATTGGATTGTGTACCAAGCTCTGTATATTTAGGTTCTCTTACTCCTAATTAAATGGCAAGGAAACTGAAAATTCAGCTAAGACAAATACTCTAAAAAATATACAACTCAGTAACTGGCAGGATTCAAAACCAAGGACTGATATTAAAAACCACTAAATTCTATCTCCATATTTAATAAATCTTACCATAAAAGAAAATATGACCTGTTACCTCATTATTACTATAATTCTTTCACCATGGAACATCAAGTTCTTCATTTTTGTTCTCTAGGCCTAAACTTACCCTTGAGTGATGAAATGAATGGCCAAAAGTTCTGCCCAACAAGCATATTTGTTGGGTACAGGAAAGCCCAAAACGTTGACAAAGTCTCCGGGGCAATAATGGTTGTTAAGAACTTTCAAGGCAAACAAAACTCCTAGAAGAGAATAAAGAACATTCTAATATCAACAATCAAGATGTGGAGAGAATCGACATTTACTGACAAAGAAGACAAGTTACATGTTAAAATCAGTATTCCATCTTTTGGCTTGGACACTGCACTGTGCTGCTTCAGACTCAGCGCTTGTGCAAGACAGATGTTGCTCTGCGGTTACTTCAGCCACATATTCATCGTGAGCCCACTAACACACGTAGAATGGGACACCAGCAATGCTCCTCCAGGTCACTGAAGGGCACACTTTCAAACAATTCATTTCATGCTCTCTACATTTTAATGCAATTAGAAAATGCCAGGAAAATATATTTTTCTAACCTCCCAGCACTCGGGAGGCTGAGGCAGGAGGATTGGTGCAAGTTCGAGACCAGCCTGGGCCACAAAAGTGAGCTCAAGGCCAGCCTCAACTGCATAGCGAGACCCTGTCTCAAAAAGACAAAAAAAAAAAAAAAAAAAAAAACCTCTGGAAAGATAGGATGAAGCCCGGACATCTTTTCTTTTCTTTCTTCTTCCAAATTGAATGTATAAGGATGTATTTGAGGGAATGGGGTAGGATGGCCAGGAGAACAGGGGACTCAATTTTCTTTCAATATTATTTCTCTCCTCCCCATGTCATGCTAATATTTATTTCTTTTCCATGCTGATATTCAGAACACCTAATTCTAATCCTAGCAGCAATTTCAGTCTCCCAAATTATCTGTAAAAAAAACAACTAGCAAGGAGGAAAGGGGCCAAGCCTCACCCCACATGGCCAGGCACGCAGGTGGCTCCACTCTCAGCTCTACTACTCACTAGCCACGCAACACTGAGCTTAGCTTCCTGTTTTCTGTCTTTGTTTTCTCATCTGCAGTATCAAGATGGTGCCACGTCGCTATGGATCTGCTGTCCGAATTAAAGAGGACACAAAGTGACTGTCATTGTTCTGCCAACATGATGTATGTGGTGTGTTTATTCTAGGATTTAGTGCATTTATTTTAATGAAATTACTGAAAGCCATAAGTAGTTGGTGGCCGTGGACTGATGCAGCGCTTCCCCTTTCTTGCTAGTAGCTCTAGAACATGCTAAGTACAAAATCTTCGGAGTCAGCCAGATCAGCCTAGGCAGTGTTCCAGGCCCTCTGCGAGGGGACTCCTTCAAGGCTTTGCTCAGTAACACATACAAATCTCAGGTGCAGCATCTAGGTGTATGACCAAGGCTGCCTCTTAGGGTGCCTCATGTGTAGCACAAATGGGACTGCATAGCTGAGAGTTTTCTGCTGCAGGGATAGAGCACAATGAATCCTGCACGCCTGCTGTCTGGTCCTACCTATGTGTAAGTTAATAAATCTGACTCGTGGAACTTGTTGCATTGAATGTATCCAAGTTTCCAGATTCAGTGAAGCTGGTAGCCGTACACTGCCAAAAAGTTTAATAGGTATTTCCACCTTTTTTAACAACATGCTATTACAAGCACACCTAGGGGTCTCTCCATGGTTCTATTATGATATAGCCATTACACACTTTCAGTGTTATACATCTTATAAAACCACCTCATAGTGGGCCCTCAGACTGTCCAAGAGTGAATGCAACAGCATGGTATGGGACAGCAAAAGTGATGTCCCCTTGGCACTCTGATCAGCTTGCTCTTCCAGACACAGGTCCAGAAGCCTTTAACCACTCAGGAATTCAGTCCTCTTACTAGCCAGGCATCTACAGATCCACATCTCCCTGGCTTCCTTCGTGCACGCTACACCAGAAATATATCCTCCTTACCTGAGAAACCGACAGCACAGTTCCTTTTGAAGTCAGGCTCATCCAGAAATTCAGCACAAGCCAACTGCAAGAGCAAATAGACCACCCCGGTGAGCAGGGCGAATGTACTGAGGACGTAGGCGAACCATCTGCTTCCCAGTCTTCTCTCCAGACTTATCCCTTTCCACAACATGGAGGCCATGTTAAAATACAAATGCCAGTCGTCGGCATGGTGAAAGGGCGAGAGCAGCAAACGCTGCCAGTCCTTTTGCTGGTAACACTTCTCCACACTGAGGCAGGAGTCATACAGTGACTTCACGGGGTACAGGAAGAACCAGATGTTGACAGCCAAGGTTATGAGGGTGACAGGTGGAATGTTGTTGATCCCCACTTGGAAGATTTGAGAGAGGAGCAAAAACAGCCCCAAGTTAACTCCTCTTGATCGTCGCTGCATGGTTAGAGAGCAGAAAAACAGCCCGGTGATGGGCAATGCGGCCAGGTGTTAGGACTTCAAGGAGAACCTAAAATAGGTAACACATGTAGAAAAGTCCATCAGTTAAGAAGTAGCATAGGGATCTAATTTAACATATCCACTTCAGGATGCGCTCCCACTAGCTTTATTCTTCTTTCTGTTTTTCCGGAAGTATTTGTTTTCAGAGTAATATCTGGGGTGCTGGCTATGATAGCTTCCTTCATAACACTCTAAAATATACATTTTATCAAAAATCAAGAAGAATTAGAAGTGTATTTCCTCTGACAAATTCGGGATAAAATTACAACATGGCTTTTTTTTTTTTTTTTTTTTTTTTGTCTTTCTGAGACAGGGTCTCGCTATGCAGTTCAGACTGGCCTTGAGCTCACTTTGGTAGCCCAGGCTGGTCTCAAACTTGCACCGATCCTCCTGCCTCAGCCTCCGGAGTGCTGGGATTACAGGCGTGAGCCACCACGCCCGGCACAACATGGCTTCTTGACTTAAGAAGAAATCATCTCCAAAAAACCTGCAACGATAGCGAGAAAGCATTAAATAACTTCTACAAAAAAACCAAAAAACTGTCCAAATTCTTTATCTCTTTCATTTTTCAAGAGATATTCAAAATTTCAACAAATATGTTTTAAGATTCAAGCATAATTGTGTTCTACCTGAACTTCCACACTACCAGGTATCAGCTTTCTTTGTTTTTCTTTTCAGCTTTCTAAATTTTTTAATTACTGAAGAATTTAAGGGCCTGTGAGATAGCTCAGTGGTCTCAACTGCCTGCTTAGGCAAGTACAGGGTCCACGGTTCAATCCCCTGGCACCACATGCCATGCCAGCCCTGTCCACAGGGTGGGCTAAGCCAGCCACAAAAAAAAAAAAAAAAAGAAAAAAAGAAAAAAAATTTCAGAGGGCCAGCGAGATGGCTCAGTGGACTAAGCACCTGCTTAGGCAAGCACAGGGACCAGGGCTGGATCCCTAGTATTGTATACCACACTAGCCACACCCCTGGGCACGCTTACGCAGTGACTGAATCTATGGTGCACATGCCTGTAATCTCAGCATTGAGGAGGCTAGAAAAAAACAAAACAAAAGAGGAGGCTCACTATGAGTTCAAGCTGCATAGTGAGACCTTATACTAAATACATTACAAAAAAATTTTTTTAAATCAGTCTACTTATCAGCTCTGTAACATGGGGCATCACTCAACTTTCTGAACTCTAATTCCTTCCCATTAAATTAAGAACAAAGCTTCCTTCCTAGGACAACTGTAAATGCTTAGAACAAGGGAAGCAATCATTTACATAAAGCACTATAACTTAGGTGAAATTCAGTTGCTTTGCAAATAGTAGAATCCTAGTAAGATTCCAAAGGCTCCCTGACCAGACTCCTGCCATGTAAATTCTTAGGAGTATCACACTCAAGGATCCCCCACAAAGTACATGTACATGTAGGCTTGTACAGACGTACACACACATTCGCACATCCAGCATTTTGTTGGTACTGGATTAAGACTGCACTGCTGCTCATTTTCATAAACTAGAGAATTTAATAAAATTTCAGCTGAAAAGCATCCAAATAACATAGAGGAACCACCATTTTTCATACTGAAAATGAGGCCAACTTTCACTTTTCCAACTACGATTATTTCACAAGTCCCCAAATAATTCTGTGTGTGTGTGTGTGTGTGTGTGTGTGTGTGTGTGTGTGTAAAACAGATGAGTATGGGTGTATGTAAATAACACCATTAACTTATCACAGTAATGAAAAGACATGCTCTCAATCACTGATCAGCTTATAAGGACTTATTAAAAAAACTCCTTCAACGGCAATGCAAACAGGGTTTGCACTGTAACCTTTGGGTTACAGGATATTTGCAACAGAAAATGGAAACTACCTACCTCTTCACTTTAGAAGTTCCCCCTCAATTAGAATCATTAGTGATGAGGAATATAAAGGCCAGAAATTCCCCATGCTTACGTCATACCGCGCACAAAGCTTGTGCTACCTTTTCACTATTCTAACAGAATCCAAAGGGCTCTTTCCACTCCCGTCCCTCCTTACCTTCCAGCTCTGATCTGGCCACAGGCTGACTGCTCCTAACCCACAGAACACTCTGCTCTCCTGTGGCTTCACCCTCTCCCAATCCCCCTCCTCTGTTCACTTTTCCTCTACCCTTATGCTCTCCATGCTTGAGAATTTCTGCTCTCATAGTTTATATCATTCTTTTTATTAAGAGATTCCCAAATAAATATTTTACAGTCTTGACTTCTCAGACTTCTGGGACATATTCTCATAGGGAAAAATATAGTCTGCCTGATGTCTTGGTTTCTGAAAAGTGAGTTAGCCTTTCCTATAGGATGTCAGGTCAGCTATTCCTTCTTTGACTGTCTACTTAGTAAATACTTATCAAGTGCAAACTGCACGTCAGTTCCTGTGCTACATAATCCCTGCCCCTTAATAGTGATAAAAATAGTTATTGCAAGGAATCAAAGAATCAGTATACTGCGGTCTGAATCCTCAGTGAATACATACTTAATGCACAGGCAAATGCAGCCACAGCTCAAGTGAGAAAAGCACAGTGGCTTCTGGGTTCTGTTATCACAAACATAAGGCACTACAATACCTGTGTGGGCAGAACCTAAGTCTTGAGTTTTAAGTAGCAAAGGTAAGTCACCCCTGTTTCCTAACAAGACTACAGAAGCTTCCTTCCTGATAAATTCCAAAACTATCCATCCAAAGTGAGCGTAAGCCTGATGCAGGGTAACTGGACAGACTCCAACTGAACAATGTGAAGACAAAATGTGTACCTCGACCTCATATGTAAAGCAAGCACAGTTGCAGCAGCACCATGGAAACATCCCAAAAAGTGAACGCTGACTATAAAACGAGTGTTGTTAATGTCTTGTGCATCCAATACACAGCAATGTTCACAGAGTGTGGTGCTGTATGAGAGACCACAAAGGAAAGATTAATTACAGCAACTTATCTATAACTGGAAACCTGCACAGTCTATTTGGATGTGGAAGTGATTTATGACTTCTAAATGGTACTCAAACAATATACCAGGGACCAGAGCTACAGAAAGGACAAGCTGGTCCCCGTATGCACCCACCTCCTGACACCTTCACAGACTCAGTGTGTCCCAAACTAATCACTGGACCACAATTTACAAATCTGCTCCCCCGTCTTGTTTCCTACCTCAAGACATGGAATTTCCAACTATTCAGCTCTTCAAAAGGATGCAAAGATGCACAAATGACCCACATATATTCTGTGTTTGTACTACCCTGTTAGCCTCAAGTCCTATCAATAAAGTTTAATTAATTCTGACAACTGAATATTTTGACCCTACAGCTCATATTTTGCAAAGTGACAAGTCTTAGCCACAAAAATCAAGTATCATCTCAGTCATGCTCTAGAACAGTGGTTCTTAACCTGTGGGTCGCAACCCCAGCAGGGGTCGAACACCAAAACACAGGGGTCACCTAAAGTCATCGGAAAATCATAACTGTAGCAAAATTACAATTTTGAAGCAGCCACCAAAATTATTTTTTGGTTTGGGGTCGCTGCAACATGAGGAACTGTATTGCGGGGTTACGGCATTAGAAAGGTTGAGAACCACTGCTCTAGAGACAGAAATGTAGATTTCTTGTACTACAGACTATCAACCAGCCATTGATTACGGGAAATTGCTGGCAACAGTGTTGCCTAAGCTTTGCAGCCCACTTTGCACCATGCAGCTCAGCTAAGCCACAGGTAACCAACTGACTGGCTACACATTTGGCATCTTCTTGGGCATCCCAACATGGGGTCTCAACCATAACAACCTCAACTTCTGTTTCCTCTCACTTCTCTGTGTACATAACCAAAATATCAGTCGTATTGGAACAAACCTAAAGCTAGGTATAGTTCCATGAAAAGAGTTCTTCATGGTATCATGAACAAAATAGTGCTTTCATCTTCCTTTTATTGCATAGATAAGAACAATTGTTTGTTCACTAGTAAGTTTCCTTTCATTGCCTTTATTAGAATTATTCCCTTTTATTTTATTTTTTAGAATTACTTCCTTTTGGGCCAGTGAGATAGTTCAGCAGCCTAAAGCGCCTGCTTAGGCAAGCTTAGGCAACCACAGGGATGGTTTGATGCCCAGCACGACATGCTGCACCAGCCCCATCCCCAGGGCAGGCTGAGCTGGCTATAACATAAAGTAAAAAAAAAAAAAGGAAAAGAAGTATTACTTCCTTTTAACTGACAAGGTATTGCACTTTGGGCTTTAGTACATGTTAGTAAAAATATATAAAGACAAAACTCATCAGTGTAATACTGACAGACAAGCCATTCAAGCTCTTTAGTTCTTCCAGTTTTTACCTATTTTTTCCTTTTATTTTTTTCCCCTAGTCTTTTGTCAAAGCCACCAGCAAAATTTGCCTAATTAGAGAAAACTTTCTACCTGGATTCTCTGCCTTTCCCATGACAAGTGACCACCTTTCACCAATGCTCAGAGTAATCGTGCATAAAACTGACCTGGAATGTCTCTGTGGCAAGCCTTCAGTGGTTTATCGTGACTATGAGCAGAACGCTAGGTAACCCTTGAGCCATGCATGCCTCTCGGGTCTCATATCTCAATGTTCTGTGCCTCAGTCACTATACTCCAGCCACAGGAGCCCCACAATTGTGGCATCAACAGTCAAGAAGCTTTTCATCCAATTTATTCAGTACAATTACCCAGAGCTAACCCCTGATCACTACAAATACAGGGACAGGTATATGGGCCATGCTTAAAATGTATTTCCCAAGTAACTCAAGAGTAGTGTGCTATGCATATGCAGTACATAATAAAGAAGACTAAGGTCTCAAAAAATAAATAAATAAAATAAAGAAGACTAAGGTCTCAATACCTACATATATGTTTACCCTTATTTTTCTTGCAACTGTAATGACCTTTTCCATAGCATATATATATTATTCCACTTAGCATTTTTAGTTCCAGAATAGCATTTGTAACATTAACCTCAACTTTACAGAAAGACTGCTGATTCATTTTAAATATATTGATAGGTTACTTTGTTAGAGCTATCTGAAAACAAAACAACAGTTTAATTATGTAGTAATATACGCTATACAACATTTTATCAAGGCTGTGGCAGAAAAAAATGGAAGATCACTTGAAATATTGATAGGTAAATTAACCATATTTACTTTTAATGAGAAATTAAAAATTAAACAGGTATGTAATAAGAAAAACTAAGCAGCTAGAATAAACAAAGGAAAGTGAATTCATAACTTGGAAACCAATGTGTCTCAAGGGGGAGAGAAAGGAGTAAAAAGAGGGTAAAAACTAATTACAGTGATTTTCAATTCTACTTACAAAGCAGAAAATATTTCATTGTTATCATTTACCAAGGCAGTACATATCTCAATTTTCAGATTTAAATGTTCAGTAAGAGTTGAGAGCATTAAATTGCAAGAATATATACAAGCTATAAATTCTATTCCCAATTTGGTGTCTGATACCAAATTAATTTCACAAGAAAAGACTACAGAGCAATAATGGGAGCAATCAAATGCTGCTGCGAAGACTGAGACATTTGCATTATTACAAGTGCAACAATTCTGAAATCAATCACTGAAATTGTCTTAAATTGTGCAAGTTCTTCTTTGAAACTCAAGGTTTATTGCTACATCTCTGAGAAAGATTAATACTATATTATTATCACTATTTCCACACGTTTGGGAAATTTTAAAGACAATTTCATATATTTTAGGTACACAGACTCAAAAAAAATATAGGGAGAAGTACAAATTTGTTCCAACCATTTACCAGGTATTTTTCAAAACCCTACTATCACCCAGGGTTAGTATTTGATAATAACATTGATTTTCCAGGTGTTTAGGCTTTGAGTTTTAAAAATGGGGCAATAATTCACATGATATTCACTCTTAAAATACACCATTCAGTATATTTCCAAAGTTTTACAAACACTGCCAGTATTAATTCCATAACTCTCCTGACCTCAGAAAGGTGTCTGATGTACCTTAGCAGTCACCCTCCCACTCCAGACTCTGGCAGCTACCATTCTACCAAATTCACTCATTTCTGTGCATTTGTCTATCTGGACATCTCACATAGAGGAAACATACTGTAACTTGAAAGGGACATCAGTATGGAGAGTCCTCACAAAAGTAAAACTAGAAATTCCACTGGACCAAGCTATGCCCTTTGCAGGCGGCGTCTTCCCACAAGTTGAGGACATCACATTCCAGGAGTCCAGATATATATGTGAACAGCAGGACCATTCATAAGTTAAATCCTGGAGATTGCCTGGAGGTCCATTCACAGATGAATGGATAAAGGGAATGTGTTTACACACATTGGAGCAGCCATAAAGAAGGAGAAATGTGAGTTATCTCTAAGAAAGCAAATGTACCTTGAGACCATAATGTTATGTGAAATGAGATACAAAGGCTTAAATATTGCATGGTCTGTCTTGTGAGAAACCCAAAATACAAATAAGGAGCAAAATAACAGACCATAGGGAGATAAATCTTTTTCAAACAGGAAGGGGATCAGAGAGGGACAGGAAGGGTAAAGGAAGCAGAGGGGAAAGGCAGCTGAGTCCTGTTATGCCCATGCACCACCTCCCCTCATCCCCAGGAATGCAGTCAGCCTGTGAATGTGTGTACTAGCAAAAGGAAGCCAAGAAAATGAAGTCACACAGCATGCTGCCCTTCACGTAGGGCTTCTTTTCCTTAGCATGATGTTTCCAAAGTTCGTCCTTGTAGCGAGCAACTGTCAATACTTGCTTTGTTTTTGTTACCAAAAAACACATCATAATATTGTCATACTACAGTTTCATTTTTTGCCTGTTTATCAGTTAATGGAAAGTGGTTTCTGCCTTTTGGCTATAATGCTAAAATATGTAAATAAATACGGGAGTATATAAACTATAGGTGTGATAAATATAGGAGTAATATTCATATGAACATTGATGTTCTAGTCTGTATGAACGTGTGTTTTCAGACCTTTTGGATACACACTGAGGTACAGTTACTGGGTAGTATGTTTAAGCTTTTGAGGAAGTGACAAATTGTTTTTCTAATTTCTGTATCATTTTACATTCCCTCCAGTGGGGTACAAGGGATCTAATTTCACCCATCTTCAACAAAACTTATTTTAAGCATCTTTTATTATGATGATTATTATCATTTATTATTATAGTCATCCTATCGGGCATAACATGGCACTGATGCGCATCTCCTTAATGGCTAGTGGTACTGAGCAAATGCTTAAAACACAATAAAAACACACACGTTTACAAGCACTGAGACCCGAATATATACTCAGCCATCTCCCTCTCTTGCTCTTCAGAAAATTTACCAAGCTGGGCCAGCGAGATGGCTCAGTGGTCTAAAGCGCCTGCCAAGGAAAATTCTGTTAAGCGCTGGGACCGCTGCTTGATCCCTGGCACCACATGCTGTGTCACCCCACCCCAGGGCAGGCTGAGCCAGCCATAACACAAATAAATAAATGAGGTTTAAGGAAAATAAAATCTTATAAAAAAAAAGAAAAGAAAATTTACCAAGCTCCAACTGAGAGAAACTGTCTCCAATTGGTAAAAACCACCCAGAAACCATCTGGCTAACCTGCAAAGCTGCAGCACCCCATTCCCGTGATGTGATGTGCTGAAAGGAAATGTGAATTCATTCCAGTAGCAGGGCTCAGCTTGGGCTAACACACTCAACAAGAAACACTGTAAAATCATTTGGGAAGAAGCAGAGGTTAAGTATGCTTCCTTCTGCAAGCAATGCAGAAATGCCATGGAAGAGCAAAGATTTACACTAAGCATAAAAATTTTCTTTGCTTTTCAAGTTGTAAGAACAACAAATTAGTTCATAAGAAACAGCACATTAACCCACGCAAAGTGTACACCAAGTGTTATAGACCATTTTTCCTTTTATTCCATTTTAGTATATTTTGCTTTCTCTAGGAATAACTGAGCTGCAGTTCTTAAACTCATGAACCTTACTATTCATGGCATTTCAGGACCAAAGTTAAAGAACTATTTTCTTTATACGCTAATATAATGAGTATATTGACCATATAATGGTCAACTAATGAGAAAATTTTTGCCCAGCACAATAAGAAAATTACTTGTTATTTCCATAAAAACTCCTGGTATAATCTTTTTTTCCCCCTAAAACGTACTAACTTAAGCTGGGAGTGGTGGTGCATGCCTGTAATCCCAGCACTTGGAAGGCTGAGGCAGGAGGATCAGTGCAAGTTCAAGACCAGCCTGGGTCACAAAGTGAGCTCAAGGCCAGCCTGAACTGCATAGCGAGACCCTGTTTCAAAAAGACAAAAAAAAAAAAAAAAAAAAAGATATTAACTTGCTTAGGTCTCAAAAGATCCCAATTACCAAATGCAGATACTTGCAGCTATTTTTGAAAATTTAAAACATGACATAGGGTTCTCCCACCACCTCCGTCCGCCGCGGGTCCCAGCTGCTGTACAGGCGGGAGGAACGGCAGGGGTTGAACTGCGTAGCTCCGTGAGGCTCCCGTGCGCCTCGAACCGCAGCTTCCGCACGCGCCCCCCCCCCTTCCTCCTCCTCCCCCGCGTCGTCAAGATGCCCAAGAGGAAGGTTAGTTCGGCTGAAGGGTCAGCGAAGGAGGAGCCCAAGAGGAGATCGGCGAGGTTGTCGGCTAAACCTGTTCCAGATAAAGTGGAAACTAAGCCAAAAAAGGCAGCGGGAAAGGATAAATCTTCAGGCAGAAAAGTGCAAGCAAAAGGGAAAAGGGGAGCCAAGGGAAAACAGGCTGAAGTGTCTAATCAAGAAACCAAGGAAGATATACCTGCAGAAAATGGAGAAACTAAAAATGAGAGTGCAGCCTCTAATGAAGCAGAGGAGAAAGAAGCCAAGTATGATTAATCACACACCATGTCTTATCAGTGCTCCCTGTCTCCCTTGTACAATCCAGAGGAATATTTTATCAACTATTTTGTAAATGCAAGTTTTTTAGTAGCTCTAGAAACATTTTTAAAAAGGAGGGTATCCCACCTCATCGCATTTTTTAAAGTGTAAATGATTTTTTTTAGAGGTGAAATCATTCTCTGGTGGTTTATTTTTTGGTACAACCAGAAATAGTGGGGATATTGAATTATGGCAGGCTTTGACTGTCTTGGGTGTCAGCTTAACATTCCATAGGTGGGGGTTAGTTTTATATCCTGCAATACAAAGCATACTAAGTGGCAATTTGGAATTGCAGTCATGCATTTAATATGTCTTGAATACTTTAAATGAGTTCTATTCCCTTGTTTT
The DNA here is from genome assembly GCA_004027025.1 of Myocastor coypus. Lineage (NCBI taxonomy): Eukaryota > Metazoa > Chordata > Mammalia > Rodentia > Myocastoridae > Myocastor > Myocastor coypus. The sequence goes on along the minus strand of PVJA010000015.1, from coordinate 130,870 downwards.
TAGTAGAAATGTTTCCTAAAGAAAACTACTTCCTAATTGTTGCCCTGTCAAAATCGTGTGCACTCTATAACATCTTTAGTAGCGGTAGTCTGGCTCGCCTCATTTTATTAATGTGCTGTGAAAGATCAAAAATTCGAGTATGTAGTGTATGTGGTACAAAATTGTGAATTGGTGGGACTTAAGTAACATGTGTCTACATTTGCAGATACTAGTACTTAATCCTCTTACAGAAAATTTGCCCCTAAATTTGAAGCTGGAAAGTCACTGGAATAACTGAAAAGCGATATCTGAATTTTTTAGTATGTGTGTTAAGAATTGTGTACAAAGTGAATCGTGTACTGATCCTCAACACAACCAATAAAATCTCAAATATTGAAGATAAAAAATAAATAAATAAATAAATAAATAAAACATGACATAGTACAAAATATACTTGCTTTCAGTGAAAACCAAAAATTTGTTAACAATACTTACAAACCAATGTTTTCTCTCTTCAAGTACATAAATGTATTTCAAAAAGCTGTGCTACACACAAAACAGTTCCATGAACATGCAAATTATGCTCTTAAAACCTAATATTTAAATATTAAACATCATAGCAGATGGTGTGGCTTCACATCGTTACACCACGTTCAATTTACTGGAATGCATCATCTACCTAAGCTGCTTATTTAGTAAACAGGGAGTCCTAGGGGCACAGTGTGGAATCTTCATCAGACAGCATGATCATCTGATTACAAGTCACACATAAACGGCAATTTTTTCTGGCTCTCTAAGTCTGTTAAGTGGCTTCATGAGCTAAACTAATGATAAAATCACAGGGAATCAGAGTAGTGCTCTCTTTTTTATTTCACATTGAAAGCCGATACAAAGAAATGAAGATAACCGAATGAAAACTTACTTCATGAATAAAAAATGAAAACTGGAATCAAATTATATTAAGGTAATGGGAATCTACTCTTTATGAATATTATGACACTCAGTAATTACATTCTAGTATCTAGTCATGGAATTATCTATAATTTCAACTATGTTCCAGAAGAAAGGGGGAATTAGGAACATTTTTTTCCTTCTGAAGGCTGCTGAGACTTTTAATACAATGGTTCTCCAAACTCATATATTTCATCATTAAGAGAATAATTAAGAAATTCTCTTAGCTGGGCATGTTGGTACACATCAATAATCCAAGGACTATGGGAGGATGAGACATGAAAATTGTCAAAGTAGCAAGATCTTGTGTCAAAAACTAAACAAAGGGCTGGGGACATACCTCACTACAAAGCCCTTTGTTCAATCTGGCAGGGGGTGGGGGAGGAAAGGAAAAAATAAACTATCTTACCTAGCTCGACACACTAATAGGTGAGAGATTTTAAAATACAAGCGCTCACCTCATTTTCGTTTTTTTTTTTTTTTTTAATACACCATACTAGCTTGCCTTAAGTATCAACACCATCCATAAAGAAGGTATACACAGGCAGATTACATGAACTCTGAAAAGATGTAAATCTACTAAACAAACATAAGGGTGGTCCAGACAAGCAAGCAATCATTAATAATCACATATACTACATCACGACGGACTCTACTAATGACCTGGTCTGCAATACCTCACATTCTTTCCCCACGTACACGATGCCCCACTTGAGTTGGTTAAAATCCAACTTCAGTGTGGTACCCTTTTCCTTTAAGCCATCAAGCAGCTTTCTATACTTTATCACCAAAAGACTCAATTCAGTGTCATAATTAACACAATGAACCCTGGCACCAAAGGGCTTGGGTTCAAAGTCTGGCTTTAATCACTTGCAAGTTCTATATCTTGTGAAAATTCTTAATCTGTACCAAAGTTTCCTCATTTATAAAATAGACAGTAAGAGTAAGATTTGCCTTATAGAACTGTTGATTAATATGTAAAATATATCTGGAATGATGCCTGAACCATAGTAAGAACTATGTAAGTATCCGTTGATATTAAACCTTAATTATCATCATCTGATTAACCTCAAGCTCTTCAGCCTAGGAATCAAGATCTTACAACACTTATCCACCTTCCAATAACATTCATGCAATTATGGCTTAAAAATAGTTATGTTCAATTTGTTTCATTTCACTTAATCCTCACAGTGCTACGAAGATAGACTAGTTTCGCTTTATCCCCTATGGCAATAATGGCTATAACCGGCTAGAGTTTTCAATGACAGCCTGCAGCGGCATGTGTGCCATAAATTCGCCACCACTGTCCTGGAGGGTTACATAGCATTTGCCAAGAAAATCTGCTAACTATCCTCTGTGAACTGATGTACAAAGCTGCATACACGTGAAGTAACTCAATGGAGGTTCTGCCATGAAACTTCTCCGGGATGCTGAAAAGTCAGCGCTCAGCTTTCTCTGTCCAAGGTGCTTAATCAGCAAGACTATCTCGCATGTGGGCTTCCCCACTCCCAGATGTCACTAAAGTGGATTTCACACATACACCAGCTCTTATTTGAAGCTTAGATTTCAGTTCACTGCTTCAAATATTACTGCCCAATTTACTGAGAATCCCAGCAGTTCTGGTGAAAGAGACAGAGACAGAAAGACATTAAACACTTTTTAACACAGGAAAGAAACCACGACAAGACCCAGCTGGACCCGGGTCCAGCTCTTCCCACAGGCCGTGCTGCTGTCTGAAAAACCCTTCTGAGTTCTGCCTCTTACAACTGCAACTCTGACTCCCACTGTCTATGCTTATAAGAAGTCCTGGCAATGGCTCACTGATCCCTTAAGAAAGCCGAATTCTGCATTCTGCATATTCACATCAGGTTAGGAATGCCTCCAATACCTGTAAGTACTTAAAAATCTGTAAGTTTTAGGCTGTGATCTAGAGGCAAGCCAAGAAACAGCTCAGTGTTCCACTTCATGACCAATATATTTTAACCTAAGTCAAATAATTAAAGGATGTCAGCTACCTTTACTTCCTACTATTTCTTAGAGGATAAAACTGAAGAGGATTTTTAATCACTAAAAGGAACCAAAATAATGTTTAATTTTTTGGCTCAGCTTACATTCATAAGTGTAAAATTTCAGAACTTAATAATGGGAAAAGTTATTAAAAATGTGATGATTTCAATGCTTACCCCTGTCTTAGTTACTTTTCTTATTGCTGAAACAAAATACCCAACACTCAAAGTTATAAAGGAGAAGTTTTTGCTGACAGAGGTTTCAGTTCATAGTCAGCTGGCTCCAAGGAAGGGTGGTGGCATGGCTGAGGTGGCATGGCAGAGGCATCACAGAGGAGGCAGAAGGCAGGAGGGAGCAACAAGCAGCAACAATCCTTCTGCCCCTTAAATCCTACCCAGGCTACCGACCCTTAGGGTAAGGAGCACCCACACCAGGGTGGGGCAGCCTTCAACTTAGCATCTCATTAAGAATCAATCCTAGCATCACATCCTTTATCCTAGCACCACATCCTAGATCCAGCCACCTTCAAAAGAGCCCCACTTACAACCATACAGACCTTGGGGTGTGGTTAGGGGGGATGGGATGGGGATCTAGATACAGCCATAACACCATTTAAAAGCAAGACTTGCTTTTATGAAAAGTAACTTACCAAAAGAGGTAAGGTAGAGCAAGAAATGTTGACAGTTGTAAATTTTGTCAATTGTGTTAGTGCAGGCTGCTATAATTAAGTCCCACAGACAAAGTTACTTATGCACATTTCACCATCCTAAAGGTTGGACAGCTGAGATCAGGGCACCAGGATGGTCACATTCTCTAAGAGTACTTTCAGAGGCTGCAGACTGCTGTCTTTTTTGCTACATCCTCATATAGTAAGAAAGGGCAAAAGAGATCTCTACGTTCCTTTTACAAAGGCACTAATGCCATGCCTAAGAAATCCATTCCCATGAACCAATTACCTTCACACGTTCCACAACCTAATACTGTCACATTGGGTATTTGGGAGTCATAAGAAACTCTGGATTCAAATCCTGAGTTTGAATCACACTAACGACATTTTTACAGAACTTATTTTTGCAAACACATTAACATTACTGAGGCAAAAGTAAAGTGGTAGCCATAAAAAGAGAAGTTTAAATACAGGAAAATGATTTCAAGTGATATTATGTATTTTAAGCTTCTGAAGTATACATTCAAACCAGTAAAAAGACCTGTCAAAAGGAACTGCCAAGTCTTGACAACTGGTTCTGGCCTACAAATTCAACAACATTCAATATGCAAGCAAGACTGAATTACAGTGTTTATAGTTAGGTCAACCTTAGCTAAGAAGGAATACTGCAGATCAAAAGGAAACAAAGTTGAACAAAAGATGCCAACTCCTAACCTGGTCTTGCCACTGAGGAGGAGGATAAAATCGCCTAAAGAAATAAGTAAAGCAAGTAAATAAACAAAAATCCCAACATCATAACAAAACCAAGCTTTCTACTGAGGACTTGGCTTTGAGGATAAAATGTTGGACAAAGGCATAAGACTTGGGGAAGGAGCTATGGATAGGAAATGCTCTGAACTAGTCTCAGTAACAGGGACAGAACAAAAAAGATATGTGTCCATTTAAGATCATTTGATTAAATTACATAGGGCTACTAAAATTTAGATTCTCAATATATTCTTAGGGACTTTCATGAGAATGAAATTAGGCATTGGTAGCATGAGCCAGGGGTAGTGACTCCCCAGAAACCTGGAGACCTTACATTAAAAAGCGAAGACAGGGCCAGCTAGATAGCTCAGTGGACTAAGTGTCTACTCAGGCAAGCACAGGACAAAGGCTTTGATCCCTGGCACGCACTGGCCCTGCCCCAGCTGCACTGAGCCAGCCACTGAGACCGGGTGTGGTGGCACATGCCTGTAATCCCAGCACTGGGGAGGATGAAAATAGGAGGATGACTACGAGTCCAAGGTGTATAGTGAGACCTTGTACCAAATACATAAAACACACACAGCCCATCCTGGTTCAGTGGTTCACTTTGTGGTCCTGGACACTTAAGCCATTAACCTCCTGAACAGTTTACTTTTCAAGGTTGAAATGTTTTGTTGCACATAAAGCTCAAAGAACTAGAAAAGAAATTCCCATTTTGGTACAAGTGTTTCATTGTTCCAACTTCACAGATCAAAAGGAAAAGTCAATTCTAGACTGAAATAGTACATAACACTAGTTAATTGCTGGAGCTGCTGAACTCAAATTTTACATGTATGATTATCTCATTCAATCATCTACTAAAACAGGTATTATACTTATGTATTTTATCCATGAGCAGGGATTTTAACTAACATAATCTAGTCAGACTCTGCTTTGAAAATGAAACTGTCATCTAGTTTGTTGTCATCAAAGTTACCCCTAAAGTTTTGCTCCAGTTACTGCCTGTAGTGTCTTTAGTTTCAGGTAACCTGATCTTAGCTATGATTTTCTCAGGTCTGTCAAGATCTCAAGAGGTACAGAATGGCCTGTAATCCCAGCACTTGGGAGGCTGGGGCAGGAGGATCACTATGAGTTTGAGGTGAGCCTGGGCTACATAGTGAACTCTACGTCAGCCTAGATTACACAGTGAGACCTTGCCTCAAAGGAAAAAAAAAAAAAAGAGGGGCTGAATGATCAGTGATTTCAACTGGAAGATCTAAGAAAGTTAGTTGATTTTCATTTGCTCATTGTGTGTGTGTGTGTGTGTGTGTGTGTGTGGACGGTGGGATGGCTCCCAAGCTCTCTTTGGCATGGCAGCACTTACAGTGAAGTCATTCCATTGTACCCTAACACTTCAATCACCACAGAACTAAGGACAGAATCTCAGCACAAAGGCGTCTTTCCCAAGAAGCGCCAGAGTTGACTCTTACTAAATATACCAAAATATAAATGTGTATTTTGAAAGTATTTACAAATAGCCAAGACCACTGCATAAAGGTCTTACTTTATATCAGTTGCTTCTCTAATGAAGTCCGTTTAAAAATTTATATTCAAGCGAATAAAACAAAGTAATGTTCAAAGTCCAACTTTTTTGAACATTATGAACTACACCCATTCAAATCTGTCTGCAGCTGTAACTCTGTCTACCCCACTGCAGCTAAAACCCCTCCTGCTCCTTGACGATAACTGCCAAGCTAAATCCTTCTGACCACTTCCACAACAAGTTCAGGACTTTTTGAAAGTGAAGGGCCACGTTGACTGTAGTGCTTATGCATCTCTTAAACATTTAACATGTAAAACTGTGCTACCACTTAACTCGCTTCCTACCTTTTTTTCAAGGTGGCACTAACAAATTTTTTACATGTTGCAGTGACACCACTAGCCACAGAACTCTGTGGTCTTCATGGAATGTGATTTGTACAGTATCATAACTGTTGTGGGTGTGACGTCATCTTCTAGTGGCTCACTGTGCTGAGAGCATCAAGTGTATGGGTGAGAAGACAGTCCAACGCCTCCAAGCTGCCGGTGTGGCCACTCCTACACCATTCTACCCCACATCTTATTCTTACACTCCTGTTCTTTAACCAAGCTTAGCAGAGGCAGAAGTTCTCATCAGTGAGGTACCCAAAATACCGCCTGCTCTTAGCTTTCTTAGACAAATCACAGTAAGAAGAAACACATCCTCAATATCAAACGCGATGTCAAACGTCACAATTTTTCTCCTTTATGACATTTTCATCAAAAAGTTGTTTCACCTTTCCCTCCCTTCAGATAGACTGTTTTAAAATTTAAAAAAAAAGTTCATTTAGTTTGGTATTTGTTTACTGGACTACACATCCTAAATGTGCCAAGGTTTCATGTCTGATTATAGTTATCCAAGGACACAGACAAGATATTCGCGTTCAGCCAGATGATTTTAGTAGAATAAGTATAATATTCACTTGGAGGATATAATCCTGACCACCAACTTCAACAAAGTAGTAATGGAAGAATAAAAATAGAAGCCAAAGATCGGATGCACATGCAGCTCAGTAAACAGCTGCATTTACATTCGCAGCGCAGGTTTCACTTCTAGACAGCAAACAAGGTCAAACTACTCACTGTCAGTTACAATAAGCTTTGAAACTTCTGGTCAATTACCTGGCTAATAACAAAAGACAGGGCTCTGACATCATTATAGTTATAATTAATTTATACAGCGCAGCTTCCTGTTAATCAAATATATCTCTAAAAGCATTTAATTATTTCTCACCTAGAAAGCAACATTCAGCTTTGTTAAATGAAAAGTAATCTTGCTGAATTCAACATGAAAGGCTGTCAGGCTGCCCCAAGACATAAACGACAAAAGCCTTCACAGGGTACATGGCTGCAATATAGGAGGTGTTTCGACATTCACAGCAAAAAAAAAAAAAAAAAAAAAGAAAAAAAAGCAGCGTGGAATGATGAGTAACACATCATACTTTAACAGTTTGAGCATACAAAAAAGTTGTCAGGGAACTGAGAATAAATGGGCTCTGGAAAAAGAAATGTCCCAGTGCTTTCATAAGAATTATATACAAGACAAGCAATATTAATGAATGCGGCAGAAGACAATGTAGTTAAGACTATGGACCCTGAGCTAGATTAGACAGACTGATGGATTAGATTAGATAGATACACTGGGAAATGACAGTGTTTGTACGTATAGACAAGTGAAACTCAGAAAAATTTTAAGTAGTTTTAAAATGAATTTATAGAACATTACCGTAATCAAGTAGCATTTTCTAGGAATCTTTAGGGTCTTCCTTTTTAAACTTTAAAATTATATCATTCAGTTGTATATACTTTTTAAATAGCAAAATAAAGTATGTTGGAGGAACATGAAATGATTTTTAATTAAAATAAACTATTACATAATTTCAAACCAGAGTTTCTGTCAAGATTATCTGAAGATCTGAGAATTTAATGAGCCTCTACTTTAGGTGATTAAAAAAACCTCAACATGTCAGCTGACAAAATTTCACTTTCCCCTCTTTAAAAGTATTACAGTTTCAAAAGAAGTGATTAATTATATTTACATATGAGTGACTAAAAAAGGAAACTACTAGATTTTGTGTGTCACTCTGAATTTTGTCCCCCAACTAAACAAATCAACGCCAACCCCAACTCTGAAGCATCACCACTTATGATTTCTGGTATCAGTGACAAGCTGGTTCTTTCTCTCATAGCTCACAAGCTCCAGGGTAATGAGGTCTCATTAAGGTCTCCGAGTGACGACCCTTCAGACTTACATTTTTAAACCAGGAGGCGCACAGGGAGCTGCAATGCAAGCACCTAGGATCACTCCCTTCGAGGGGATTTAAGCAATTCCACGTTTGAGCCACATCAGACTTCTTTGTCTAACTAAACACAATGAAAAAGTGATAGCTGCTGCCACCACCCTCATTTAATCCTGTGGCAGAACTGTCTGTGAATTATTTATGTAACTGAAACAGTCTCAGCACAAGAACTAGTCAAATGGGTGAAGCATGCCGAGCTTCAAAGCTGTGTTATGTTCCCACAAAGCACACAGGACATCCACAAATTACTCACTGATAGGAAATAGCTCAGGGGCCTGTGCCTGCCTCACATCAATACCTTATTCTTTCAGCAACAGGAATTCCTCTCCTACCCCCATTAAATATCGTCTTGGGGGGGAAGGTGGAGCTGTCAATCAAGAGTGGCCCGCTACCGTGTGGATACAAAGTTGGAAGGCTCTCCCCGGAATTTAGAACTGATGTGGAGATACTGAGACCAACAACTCTTAGACCTAATGCTCACAGCAGTAACTTGAGCTTTCCAGATCTACCAAGTCAACTCAAGAATTCACTAGGTGCTAGCCTGTACCAAGATCTGGTGACTGGATTTTTCTGTTGATGTTTAAAATATATTTCTCCTTGTGAACTAAGCTGCCTGGATAAGGTAGCTTCCTTACATAACTATGCTTCTGCAGTTTGCAATCAAAGACTCCCTACTCAAAACACAAGGCATTTACCAAGGGCTGACCAGCAGGTTCCAGGTCAGGCATCACCAGCTGCATTTCTCCTATTGCAACACAGAGCTAATGATGTGAGCAGAACGACTTCTGCATGAGGAGAGGCCTCCTCTCAAAGTCCCCTACTTAAGAGTACACACTTGGGCCTTGGATTAAGAAGATGCCTCAAAAGGAAGAACACTCTAAAATGTTTTCTCGGAGCCGAGGAGATAGCTCAGGGGCACAAGCGCCTGCCTGGGTAGCGCAAGGTCCTGAGTTCAATCCCCAGTTCCGCAAAAAAAAAAAAAAAATAATAATAATAATAATAATAATAACAAATAAAATTTGTTTTCTGTTTTTACAAAGTTAGTTTTTAAAGTGTATTTCTAATTAATGAATATTTCCTAAAGAGTTTCTTCCAAAACTGCTTGCTTTTGTTTACCACTGAAATGAGACTGGTACATCCATTTGATAAAATGTCACGTAATGAAAGTTTCTGCCCAAACCTGTAGGACAATCAATCATTCAGTCAATCAAAACAGAAAAAATAAATAAACCAAAGAAGAGACTTCTTTAAACTCATCACTATCATGGCCTTTATCAAGAAACATGAAAGTGTTCTGATTGCCTCCCTAAAGGGAGATGTGCCCCATCATCTTTCATTATCATATAATTGATTTACAGACACACATCATCACACTTCTGCAAACATGAGCCAAGAAAACCAAGTATGAAAACACAGCAATAAGCATTATGCACATGATTTTGTGTCTCCGTCTCCATTCCTTCATTTAACACGTCTCCAAACATCTACTAAGAGATAAGCACTGTCCTCCTGGGAAACCACAGCGTACAGAGGGAAGCAAAGACGCAGCATGACCACGTGAAGAGTGATACACACATCCCGTTTGACCATTTGTTTTGTTCCTGTGACTAGGTTGTTAAATGAACTGGTCACTAAATGAGGAATTGTCCATAGCATGTACAACATTCAGAACAAACAAATGGTCAAAGAAAATTCCCACCTGGTGACTTGCTCTCATCTGCCTAACTTGCACACAGTACTGTAACATACTAGAACATAAAATTACAGTGCTCTACTGAATAGTACAATTAGCAAAACTTACAGTACTGCATAAACAAGGTGTACTCTACAAAGGAGAACACATGGTAGCTCTAAAAACAGTATCTATAGAACTATACCAAGAAAAGGTTCTAAGTCCTGCAGGTGGTTAAATCCAAACAGTGTACCTCAGTTGCAAGTCTAAACAGTCATCAACAGTTAGGGTGTTAAAGTAGGAATGTCTGTATTAAAGCTGTGTGTAAAGGTGCACAGAGCATTCAAAGATTACCAAAACTGAGTTTCAATGCTCTCTACGAGGTGTGACCAAAAAAAAAAAAGGAAAGAAAATACTACTGCAGAAATTAGTCTATGGAAATGAGAAGATGAACAGACTCTAGAAAACTCACCTGAAACAGGGCATCATTTCAGGAAAATAAATGGCTCACCTCCAGTCATTCCTTGATGGACACGATAGGTACAGGGTAGATCTATGCTTTTATTTTTAATTTTAATGTATATATGTGGTACAGGGTCTAACTATGCAGCTCAGACTCACAGTGATCCTTCAGTTTTCAGCCTCCCCAGTGCTGGGATTACAGGCATGTGCCACCACACCCAGACTTGGTCACTGGCTCAGCAGTGCTAGGGGTGGGGCCAGTGCAGCATGTGGGACTGGGCATTGAACCTTGGACTATGTGTGCCCAAATAGGCCCTTAGTCCACTGAGCTATATATAGGGTAGAATTTAGTAAGCTAAAACAGCCTCTTATTAATATTAAATTAACCTGCTTTAAAAGACAGACTGATTTTTTAATATGCTGGTATGAAGGAAGCATCTGCATAGGTGGGGTGCACAATATTTCTATTTTTGTTCAAATTTAGAACCACAACTGAGGCATTGCCAACACTCAGAACTGCAAAACTGCTAGTACAAGTAACATGAGAAAGGGGGGCAAAATTGCTTTCTATGTTGCTGAAGGGACTTTTTCCCTCAAGGACAAAACTACAAAATTATATGCAGCTACCAACACATAGACTACATACATACACGCATGTATACACACTTATGTATTACCTATGTGATGGTACAAATATAAATTTCATTTACTAGTATCCCCGATATTGGAACTCTGGATTAAAAATGTATGAGCAAGTCGGCACTGTGGCTGCTGGTGTGATGAGGACATTCGTGGAGCGCAAGTTAGAAGCTCTTGGTCAAAATCTAGATGCCAGCACTTCCTAGCACGTGTAAGTAGTGGCCTTGGGCAAATCATACACTCAGTCTTGCTCTACCTCTGTATGTTTCTCCATAGAGGGGAGACAAAATCCACTTCCTTCCAAGTCACTGTGAAGAGTAAAGGCAGTAACACTATTACACGAAAGGACACAGTGCACCACTGGAGTGTCACTCACTCTCTCTCACCTCTCCATACAGTGACGGGCCGCTTCCCACATGGAACTACGCTGGCTCTGCTTTGTAATCATGCTGTGCGTGGAGCAGTGTCCAGGACCCCAGGCTGTAGGTTGCAATAACAGCAACGGGCAAGCCTGAATACACATGCCGTTGGCTGGCTGTCATCTAAGTCCGGAGAGGCTCTTGCACACCAGATCTACCACAGCCCAGAAACTGGACCCATTTTCTTTTCTGACTACAGCCAAAATTATCCACTGGCTTTGAAATATCACCGTCATCAATGCTGCACAGAGCAGCTGGTTGATTGAAAGGGATTTCCCCTCCCCCGCCCTGCAGCTGTCACCAGGAAACCCTCAATGCGTGGAAAAAAAGACAATACAATATTTCTGTTCCTGCTACTAATAACACTTTAGCAAATACTTAGCATTTGAAATTATTTTTCCTATGAAAGCTCATTAGCTAAAAATTAACTCTTAAACACTTTACCGTATAAATGTATACCAGCTGTTTTCATACAACAAAAAACAAGAGAGTAAACACAGGTAATATGTATATTTTCTGAAGTCTACTTTTCCCTGAGTCATTTGTCATACTAAACAGTAAAAATACTAAAGAGCTCTTAGCAGTGATACAGCTGATGTAACTTTAGAGGAAATTTTTTTAAGCTAAATCCTCAAAAATGTGTACAGAATACAACTTTTGCACAATGTAAGTCAGACTAAAGGCTGCACTAAAAGTAATAATAATTACTCATGCCTCTGCACAGAACCCACACATGTACTGAAAACCTGGGAACTGACTGCTGTATACATTAGTGAAGCCCACTCACCAGAATTCTTACTGTCATTAACTCTGAAGCGTAGCTGATGCCCTCAGGTTTCCTATCCCACAGATGGTATCATACTCACATCCGTTGATCTGGGGTTCCTGACCAGGCCTCTGCCTTGGAACACGGCTTCCCCGGGATCAAGAGTCTGGGCCTTCTACCTTACTAGTCTCAAAGCCTCTCAGATCCTGAACTTTGCAAATACAGTTCTGTTTAACAGAGCCCACTGTGGGGGGAAAAATCTGGGAACTGCTGCTTAAATGATGTGATGGCAGCATTAAAGGAGATGCTTCTTTTGAAGTAATAGATTCTATTTTTTAAACAGTGCAGGCTGTTGCAAGATACTGGGATAGAACCTTCACAACAAACTACAGTTCTAGACCTTTGCCAACTTTTGGGACAGGATCTAACCAAGTCACTAAGTTGCCTAAACTGGCCACCTCCTTCAGCCTCCAGAGTATCTAGAATGCATGTGAGTGCCACCAAGTCTGGCTCTAACAGTTTTTAAAAGGAATTATATATATATATATATATGTATGTGTGTGTGCATATATATACACATATATGTAAATATGTAACTTTACATGAAAGTGTAATTTCCTTTTGTAACTCATTCCTATCTTCATATAACAATATACTACCAAGTAAACATTATGACCTAGAATGTTTTTAACTACTTTCCCCTTGTTCAGTCATAGCTATCTATCTATATGTATATACTTTTTTAAAAAATAGAACACAAAAGTATTTAATGTTATCATCAAACACTTATATTAGAAAAATGTTAACTAAGGAACAGCACTTTCTTTCTTTTTGTGGTTCCAGGGATCAAACTCAGGACCTTGTGCTTGATAGGCAAGCACTCACTCCACTGTGCTATCTCCCTGGCCCACTAATAGCATTTTCTTATATCTGTGCATATTCTGAGTGAAGGTATCATGTCCTATAACAGCATCTCTTACTGTCTCAGTTACTCTTCTCTCGTTGCTGGGACAAATATCAGACACTCAAAATGAGGGAAGGAAAGGTTTATTTAGCTCACAGTTACTGGAGGTTTCAGTCCATATGCAGCTGGCTCCAAGGCAGAGAGGCACATGGCAGAGGGCTACCTTTCATGGAGGCAGCTAAGAGCAAGAGAGCAGGGAGAGGTAGCAGCAGCTCAAGCAGCTCACTGCTCTTCCTTCCTTATATTAAAATGCAAATCACCTGCCCCAGGGGAGCTGCAGCACCCACACCCACAATAACAAATTCCAGAAGCCACCCCATGACTGCTTGAGGCTTTGTGGGGACACCTATACACAAACTGCAACAGGTACTATATAAATTACTGTCCCCATTAAGTCAAATACAGAAGAATCAGCAAAGACAAATATTTAGTATCCCCTGATCTTCCAAAATACTACCAAAATAATTCTGAAGTTGTTCTGTTAAAACTGAAGATTATGTTTTCTACCATATTACATTTTAACTTTCTTCGTGTATTTGCTTTCTTTAATTCACAACAATAAGAAAGCATTGACTCTAGTATCTTTATCACTTAATAAAAGTACAGCTCGGAAAAATAATTACCTCATTTATAGAAAGTACTGTTTAAAAAAAACAAAAAAACAATGAGACAAAGGTCTAAGTTAAATGCCTTTCTTCCCCTGCCCCCAAAGCAGTATTTATTAAGCTTCTATGCCTTAACATGTTTTACATGATTTCCTTCAGTAGTATTAGGAAGGCACCCTATGATTCCTATTTTATATAAGAAATTAAAGCTAGAAAGATGTCAACTGAAGACAGTATTTAGTGGACCAGACTGGGCATGGTGGCGTGCACCTGTAATCCCAGTGCTTGCAAGGCTGAAAACAGGTAGGATCACTACAAATCCAGTGTGTGTAGTGAGATACTGTAGACCATGTACTAAAACATACACACTCACAAAAAAACAAGCTTAGTGGAGGGCCAGCGAGAGAGCTCAATGGACTAAGCACCTGCTTAGGCAAGCATAGGGACCAGGGTTCAATCCTGGCACCACGTGTGGCACCGGTCCCTCCCTTGGGCGCACTGACCCAGCCACCAAGACCGGGCATGGTGGCACACACCTGTAATCCCAGTGCTGGTGTGGCTGAGACAGGAGGATCACTACAAGTCTGAGCTGCATAGCAAGACCCTGTACCAAATACATCATAAAAAAACTTAGTGTAAGCAGGATTCAGAAACTTTTGCCAGACTAAAAACCACTGCTCTGTTATCTGCCTTTCTGAAACAGGGAATAGGCCTTGGGAAAAAAATGAATGCATTATAATGGGACAATGTTGATTTAGTAGGAGGGTTACAGTTATTTCTAGAACTTGATACCTAAAGTAGCCTGTCTCAAAAAAGACCCCCCCAAAAAACAAACAAACAAACAAAAAAAAACCCAGCATTAGTATTTGTAACACATCACTGAATGTTTGGTATGTACTGATATTAAACAATTTTCTGGAGTCTTCACTTGGATATTTACAGTCCCTAAAGTAATATTCAAGAGTGATCTGCCAAGGTCCTACTATTACCACAACTCAGTTCAAATTTCTTTCCGTGACTCCATCATGGGTATTCTTTACTGCTACGTCAGCAACTCTTCAACATTAACATCCAGGTGTATTGGGACCAACTGGAAGATTTACTCCAATATTTTGATTCAGTAAGTCTTAAGTAAGATTCCAAAATTTGCATTTCAAGAAGTTACCAGGTGATGCTGATCCTATCAGTCCAGAAACAACTGAGAATCGACTATCATCACTTAAAAGATAACTTGGCTTCCCAACCTATGCCTGGCCAGCAGCAAACAACAAACCTCCAAAGTTTGTTAGAACTAAAAGAAAACAAAACAAAACAAAAGAAATTAGACGAGAACTTTCTAAAAGCAATTCAAAGAATTTTTAAAAAGCCTGAGTGCCATTGAATGTACTGAAAGGGCCCCACACACCTCAACGGAATCCTAACGATGCAACAATATAACTACGCAATAATAACCAAGTTTTCAAAAGGGCTTGTGTTCACTTTGGAAAAAGCACATGAGCCTGTGATTCGCTTTTTGAAAATCTATTCAAAGGGCCTTAAAATAATAGGGAAAAAAGCAGTCAAGTTGACTCCGGTGGTTTCCTGTCCCGCATTAAGCCCTGCTGTTAAAGGGCTGGGTCTGCCACACTCTTGTAATGATACAAAAGTTAAGGTTCAGTTAGCGCCTGTGTGCAGGGGTGTGTCGCTGATGCAACGCCGCTGTAAGCTTCCTGATTTCGAAAGTACCCTTCCAGAGAGCCCCGAGAGTCACGCCATCCGCGAGCACTCGGCCAAAGCGATCCCGGGAGGCCGACGCCCGGCCGCATCGCTGCCGGCAGGGCGGACAGCGCCAGGAAGAGGGTCCGGGGGACAGGGAACGCCTCCCCGCTCGCGGACCAGCCGAGGTGCCCGGGGCTGGGTGGCTGAGCCTCCAGCCCCTGCTCCGGCCCCGGCCCGCACAGGCTCCCAGAAGACGCCGGCCCGCAGCCCCCGATCAGGCTGCCGGAGCCCGCAGTCCCCGAGACCAGGCGAGAAACGCAGCCGAAAGAGCTACGCTAGCTGGTCTACACACAAACGCGGAAACTCACTCTGTACTGCCCACCTGCGACTCCACGTCTCCGTGCGCACGCGCGTCATCACGTACGGACGTCAATCCCCAATCCCCGTCGCTACCTCGCCGCCCAGCGACGCATTGGGCGAAGCTAGAGGAGGGGCTTGAGCCTGATAGGCGGGGCTGTGGCGCATGCGCGTTGCGCGCGCCCCAGTCCGGGCTCGGGTACGCCCGAGAGTGAGGTCCTGCACAGCGGGCTAGAGCTAAAGCGCTGCGGCCTGTGGCCTCGACCCGCCCTCCAAGCTCCTGTGGAAGCCTGCCTAACAATAGGGACTTCCGCAACGTATAACTGTGGGCCACGCAGCCTCTGGCAATTGAGGCTCCGTCGCGGAGACGTGGTCTTTTACGCTGCCCCCACCCCGCGCTCTCCCGGTCTCTGGTGTTTTGGATCCTAGGTCGCTTAAGGCCGTTTCGCTTTCTTCACTTCCTCTGGAAGAGATGTTACGTTCATTTGTAGGAATCAGGTTAAGTTAAGATACTATAACATGATGCGAAGAAACTTGTCTTTTAACGAGAAATGGTCTTTTTTTTTTTGTATTATGGCCCCCTGCCCGAGGGGCGGGGCTGGAGTGCCCGGAATCGAACCGCTGCGGTACCCTAAGCTTTCCTAGGCAGGCGTTTTAGACCGCTGAACCATCTTGAACCATCTTACCGGACCAAACAAATTGAAACAC